>CABHPQ010169111.1:0-24029 GCA_902168405.1 Peromyscus aztecus | reverse complement strand
AGAAAGAAAGAAAGAAAGAAAGAAAGAAAGAAAGAAAGAAAGAAAGAAAGAAAGAAAGAAAGAAAGAAAGAAAGAGAAACCAGTATTAATGGCTAACAGAGCCTCCAGCCTCTGGTGGTGGAGTTGTGAGCCAGGTCAGTCACTTTAGGAAATTGCTGGGCGATCTCTATTAAGCTAAAACTCACATATTCTATGACTCAGCAATTCTCCACCAGTAACAATACCTATGTTCAATGAAATGCATAAAAAAGTTTTATTTATGCACAACAAATAGGTACTGAAAGCTGCTCAAATGATGTCTCACAGTGGAATAGCTAAATAAATTGTAGTATTCATACAACCAAGTCCCCTATGACAACAATAGAACACACAACTGCCACATACAAATTGGCATGCAGTAGATGGGCTCCGTGAACATGACCTCGAGTAAGAGAAGTAGACACCAAAGAGCATACACTTTGTGGTTCATCTTATCTAAAATTCAAAGCCAGGACGTGCAGCCAGCCCAGCGGCCACACTGGGAAGACCATGCTGGGAAGAGGAACAAGGATGGGATGCGTTGGGAACCCTTTCATGAAAAGACATCCAGGGCACAATTATGACATGTGTACTGTGTATAGCAATGTTGCACTACTGTGTAATGAAGCATATACAGTCAACCAGTCTCCTGTATACAGACTGTAAAAGGCAATTGATCGTCTGGAGGGACATCACACTAGCTTTCTGTTTGCTCTCTGGACCTCTGCACACGTTACTGCTTCTCTCTTGTGCCCAGCCTCTTCTTCTGTAAGAAAGGGCTATAACCACAACCACAGGGCTTCTTGGATTTCCCGCTGCTCTGCCATCACACGCTGACCTCAGAATCAACACACATCCACCAAACTTGTTTCCTGGGCTGGGCAAGAGAAGGCAGGTCATGCTTTCTGGGGGGTTCCGAAGCTAAAGTCACCCTTTCTCAAAAGATTCTTGGGCAGTCTGATGAATTAAAATATATTTCTAAATTTTTTTCTTTTTCTTTTTGAGATTATAATTGCAACATTTCTCCTTTTTCTCTCCTCCTTCCAAGCCCTCCCATATTCCCATCCTTGCTCTCTTTCAAATTTTTGACCTTTGTAATGAATAATTATTATATGTATATCTATACATGTATATGCATATATATGTATATTTATCAGATATAACATGTTCAGTCTGTGAAGTGTTACTGTGTGTTTGTTCTCAGGGCTGACCACTTGGTATTGGATAACCAGTTGGTGTGCTTCTACAAAAAAGAATTTTTTCTTGGTAGCTGCTATCCCTTCAACGTTGATTATCGTTAAGCAATAATCTTCTGAAAAGAATGTGTCCTTAATCCTAACAAAAATGAGAGGCTCAAACCAAGTCTTAGAACCAAGGTATGCATCTTAAAGGCACAAGACCTCAGTAAGGTGTCCACTATGGCTTTATGCTTTTGAACTGCCGATGGCATCATTTGGGTTTTGTTTGCCTCCTAGACCTGACCCAGTAAACCACGGTTCTGAACACAGCTTGCTCACTACATTCTGATGAGGAGATTTGACCAGAATCAAATGGGAGCAGGTTCTATGAGACTTCCTGTGACACTGTGCTCTCCTCTAGGCCAAGAAAGAGCTTTCCCAAACCAGGATTCTTGTTCACAGAATCTGTCCCGCTCAGTGGTTGGGGTGTGTGTGTGTGTGTGTGTGTGTGGCTGTGTTCCTTTAGGGGCCCTTCCTCTGACTCCTCTTTTCTTACCTCGGGACAATCTACAGAGGTCATTAGGGTTGAACATGTTTTGCTGAAATTTTTGTACATCTTATTTCCAAGAAATTTTCCAAAATAGCAGAAAGGATGTTGACTTCCCACCAGGACTCAATTAAGTGTAGCAAATCAAACAGTTTCGGGAAGACGTTTTTCACTCAGCCGACCACATTTCCTGCCCCATACAGAAGTGCTGTGGCTGCAACCAAACTTTATCTGAAACTCTCCATTTGTATCTTGGAGGGAGAAAGAATCAGAGAAACGTCCCGGGAAGGTGGATTTGTGAGCAGGAAAGCAAGGAGATCACCAAGGACAGCTAACGTAATCAGGAAAGAAATGAGGGATACACTCACCACCTTGGTAGGACTGGGAGGCTGGGCGACATCGGCTATGTAGTAAGAGTGCACAGTGCTCCTCTAGCATAGAGACCAGCTTGAGATTCTACTCCAGCAACTGTGGGTCTTATCCAATGGAGGAAACTTCAGTTTTCATCCTTCCTCACTGAGCTATGACGTGTGAAAACCATCCCCGAGGTTAGAGCTTGATGAAGTCACCGTCTCCGTAGAGACTAGCTCCCCTCTGGTCCTGGAAGCTATATGAACAACCTGCAGTGTCCTCACCTCCCAGCACCTGGGAAGCAGCTCGCCATCCCTGCCTAGTGTCTGTTGGATCTGTGAGTGCCACAGAGGAGAAAGAAGGAAACCGGATGAAATATCCACCAACACAAACCTCTGCCTCCCGGGCACTGACCAGCTATAAAACACAGTCGCTGTGGGATTTGGCTTCTGAAGACAGATCTGTTGTGGTTTGGATATGAACTCCCTCAAGAGCCATGAGGGGAAGGCTTGGTGCTCAGGTGGTGATGCGGCTGAGAGGCTTGGTTCCCAGGTTGCTAACTTCATGAATCGTGAATCAATTAACTTGTTGATGAGTTCCCAAGCTGAGGGGGCTTTCAGAGGTGAGGCCCAGCTGGAGGAAGTACATCACTGTGCCTTCAAGGCTATATGCTGCCCTTGTCCTTCCTTCATCCTCCCTCCCTCTCTCTCTCTCTCTCTCTCTCTCTCTCTCTCTCTCTCTCTCTCTCCCCCTCTCTCCCTCCTGTCCACCATGAGGTAAGCAGCTTTGCTCTTCCTGGCTCTTGATCTATGAAACTCTGCCCCACCATACACAAGTCTAGAAGCCACAGCATCAACGGAGCTCTCTTAAGCCTTGAACCCAAATAAACCTGCCCTCCCATTTGCTGTTCTCTTAAGCGTTTGATCAGATTTCAGCGCTAAAGTCTGACTGCTGAAACTTCGAAACCATGCCCAAAGTCTCTGCCCCCAGTTTAGGAGAGAAGTAGGACTCCACACCTAAGAATGAACCCCGATGAGCTGTGTCCTGTAACATCCTGTCCCCTGAAGCACGGCCGTGCTGTTTGGAGCTGCGGTCTTGCAGGGGCAGATGCTGACATGGCTCATCACCCATTACTTAGTTAAGCAAGGGCACCCGCGGCTGCCCTAGTTTGCCTGCTACAGTCAGTCCCTCGGAACTTTCCTATTCTCTGCTGCTTTTCTTCTGCACGGCTTCCAGCTTACTGACACTGAACGCTGCTTAAGAGACCGCTGTAGCCCTTAGTAGGCTAAATGTGGTCTCCTCAGAGCGGCAGAGACAGGGCTACCCCCCTGTGTTAGCCTCCTGAATAAAGGGCTCTTCTCAGTCCCCCACCAGCTCCAGTCTGTGCACCCTTGTTTTGAGCAAAAATCTAGTGTTGCTTCGCTACAGGCCTCAGCTCTCAGAGGCACTTAATATGTGTAAAATAGTGTTCTCTGCCATAGCCATCTCCCCTGGAGGCTAGGGAGCATGAGGGCAAAGGGGGTTTCCATCTCCCAGAATCACCTCACACACTGACAAGCACAGTCAGGACCCCACACAGAATGGGGTCTGGGGAAAATAGCTCAAAGAATTGACTTATATTCCTATCCAAGCTCCAGAACATCTAAGGGGAAAATGGACCGAAAGTTGTCATAAAATTAAGGAAATGACTGAGGAATAGGTTATAATGATTGAAGAGATTCACATCGGCTGCTGGGCTTGCTTGTACAGGTGGTGGAGGGTGGGGATAGCCATACACACTATGATAAATGATCCATAGAGTCTGCTTGTCCACGTACAAGCAGGGCCTATGCGGGATGTTTGGAAGGTAACTGAAAACCGTCCACAGTTCCCCTGGGCCACTTCATGGGTCTGTGGAGAGGAAGATCTCTGACTGCAGTGAGATAGGCCCCAATATTACCACAAGCTGTTTATAGACTTCAGGCCTGCCAGGCAGGGCCAGCAATAATTGAGCTCTTAGCCGTGCACTGAGCCGATGTGTTAGAGAGGTGGATTTTACACAGAGCAGGACTTGGGATAGGCTTTCTTTTAAATGGGTTGTCTTACCGGTCGCCTCACACTCTTGTCCATGTCTGCTGCCCAACACGGTGCACCCAAAGGCCTTAAAGTCCTTCTTATACATTAACAAAGAACAGTTTCCAAGAGGAGTGCCTCAGTGGAGGCCTGGGTCATTGGTATTTAAGGCTGTGTCATGGTTTACTAAAATAACTAATCAAACTTAGTTTCAATGAGTGAAAGAAGTCATCTTTAGCAAATGAAAACTATCCAACTTATTATTTTGAGTAACTATAGCATGAAGACTGGCCTTTCTCTCCTTCCTTCTCTCCTTCCTTTGGCAGCAGGATCTCACTGTGTAGCCCAGGCTGGCCTTGAAAATCCTGAGTTGCTAGAATTGCAGGTTTTTGGTACCAGGACCCTGTTTCAGCTTCTTTTTTAAATGAGTTATAAATGGGTATTTTTGTGGTATCATAAGCTGTTTTTGGGAGAAGGTGAATATGAAAAGTACCTATAAATGGCTGGATAAAAATTTGGGGCCTGACGAGATAACTCATCAGTAAGGCTGGAGATAGTTTAGCAGCTAAGGCTAGGAAGAAGGTTCAGCCAGTAACATGCTTGCCATGCAGTGTAAGGACCCGAATTTAACCCCAGGACCCACATCAAAGGCCTTGCCTAGTGGTGTGTGCTTATAATCCCAGTGCTGGGGAGGCAGAGGCAGGAGGATTTTTGGAACTCACTGACCAGCCAACCTAGCTTATCTGCAAGCTTCAGGTCCCATTGAGAGACTCTGTCTCAAAACCAAGATTTACAGATCCCGAGGAACAATACCAGAGTGGTCTCTGGCCTCTACATGTACACATATGCACACAAGGAC
Source organism: Peromyscus aztecus (assembly GCA_902168405.1). Lineage (NCBI taxonomy): Eukaryota > Metazoa > Chordata > Mammalia > Rodentia > Cricetidae > Peromyscus > Peromyscus aztecus. Next base: position 19,024 of record CABHPQ010169111.1, on the reverse strand, counting down.
ATATATGCATTCCCACACACATACAAACATGCACACACACAGCTGCCCCTCTGATAAAAAAGAAATGTTCTCAAAATGAATTTTAAAGGTGTGATTATTAAAATGATAGTGCTATTTCATTACTTTTTTTTTTTTTTACTTTATACTAAATCTGAATAATCTTGTTTGGTCTCTTACCTTTAATAACTGTTTAAAAAAAAAAACTTGCCAAGGAAACTATTGTAGAGGACTTGCTAGCCTCTTTCAAATATATTTTTTCTTATTCATCTTTAATAGTCATAAACACTTCAATTTTCTCCCCTCTTGTGCTGGAAAAATTCATGCTTTTCGCTTTTCCCTTTTGGAAAATAAATTAACCCAAGTGTAATATGATATTTAAGTGAAGAGTGCCTCTGACATGAAATGGTCCACGTGGCATCACATTATGTTTTCTGTTTCATTCTGTGCATCTTTCTAATACAGGCCGAAGCTGGTGTTCATGGAAATTGCTCTGATTTCATAGAGCAGGATGCTGCATTCTTTCTGAAGCCCAGGGCTCTCTCGTGCAGTAATAGAAAAAGAGACAGCAACAAAATAATGGCCACCAGCAATCAAAGTATCATTATAGGTGCATTATGTGTGGGGGGCTAAATTGGCAGAAGGCCTTTATTTTTAATTTCTGCTCATCTGTTCGCCATTATTAAGCGAGCTTAGATACCGAGGAGATTTAAGAGTGGCAGAGGGTAATTATACACTTTAGGAAAAGATATTCCTCATCGTAGGTTTAGAATAGCACCAAGAGAAAAGCCCGCCAGGATTTTGTGCAGAGTCTCTGTGTACATTCTTGTTTGGATATGAACATATTTTCAATCTATCGTCCAGCTTGAGTTTCACATAATATCGTTTCTGTTAGGGTTTTTTTTTTTTTATAGTCTGGCTGGAAATCATTTCGAAGTTTTTGTTAAGGGCATTATTTTAATAACTAATTGTTGACTTCGCACTTTATACTTAAAACTAATTCATAAGGCAGTTGGTGAAAATTTTAATTTTCCACCTTTGGCTTGTGTCATTTGAGAAGAAACGGTGAGCATTTTAAACATAATTGGAGATATTACTTTGCTCCTGAATGATTAAGTGTATTGATTGAGAGAATTAGTGGATCGATTGGGAGAATCTGTTAAAATCTAATAGTTTTATTGATATGTAATTGGCAGAAAAAATAAGGTACGTATATTTAAATTGTATATTTTTGAAGTATAAAGTAGATTTAAACTGCAAACTTCTTATAATTTATATATATGGCATCTGTTTTGATATCCACACACCCCAACAAGCATATACGAGTGAACTGTTCTCACAGATAGTGATTAGAGTCTAGTGCCCGCAAATCTGATATTTCCCCCTGGATTCTTTTCCCCAAAGTCCACTGCAGGCCAGAGTTAATTAGCTGTCGCTGAGGTGACTTTGAACTTTCTAGTTATACTTCAGAGACATCATACCACATCTGCTCATGCCTGGTGCCATTCACTCAGCAGGTGTGTTGAGATAGATCTGTGATGTTCTTCACACCAAGAATGTGTCATCTTCTGTTGACAAGTACCATTGTATGGTGCCAATATGTTAAGTGAACCCAATTTTAGGCTAAGCCTGCTTTCTACCTATGTAGTAAACTGCAACCTAATTTAGTATGTGAACAAATTACAAGCCAACGGAAAAGTCTTCTCAGAGCATCATCCAGGCATAGGCTACCAAGTGACCAGTGTCCAGAAGAGGGTAGAGGCTTCAACACACCGAGCTCAGAGAAGGCAAACCTTGAGCCAGTCAAACCACGTCTACATCCCATGTCCTTCTGTCTGTACATACTTCCAGCCCTCATTAGGAGGGTGGGATTCCATGAATCTCTACAGGTGCAGGGTGCGATGTGACTTCTAAGTGACTCTGGCTCAAATAAACTCTGCAAAAATTAATTTCTTGAAAGCGATACCTTGGGGCTGGAGAGGTAGCTCAGTGGTTAAGAGCACTTCCTGCTCTTGTTGTGGACCTGAGTTTGGCTCCTAGAACCTCTGTCTGGAAGTTCACAACAGCCTTTAACTCCAGTCCAGGAGATGCCATGCCTTCTTCTGGCCTCCTCAGGGAGCTGCACACATGTGACATGGATCCACACAGAAACACACACACCTAAATAAAAAAAAGATTTTTTTCTTTCTTTCTTTTTTTCTTTTTTCTTTTTTCTTTTTTTTTTTTTTTTTTTTTTTTTTTGTAGAGAGGTACCACAATTTGGGTATTCATAGGCCTTTAAATTGCTTCAAGTGTTTGGCTGTTACAAATAGATTTTCTGTTGATACCTATATTTGTGTGTGTGTGTGTGTGTGTGTGTGTGTGTGTTTATTTTTCTACTCTCAAGTCTATATGAATGTAGGTGAACATGTGTCCATGGGCGTGTGTACCTGTGCTGCACACCCACGCATGGAGAGGTCATACAGGGGTGCTGGATGCCTTTCTATATCACTCTCCACTTGTTCTTTGAGTCAGAGTCTTCCCCCAAACCCGTGGCTTGTGTTTTCTCTGCTGAGCTGGAAGCCAGCAAGGCCTAGCAGTTTCCTGTTTCTGTCCCTCCTCAGAGCTTGGGTGACAGGAGTTTGTGGAGACACTTAGCTTAGTCCATGGGTGTTGGGATTTGAATTCTCGTCCTCGTGATTTTGGATCAAGTGCTTTAAGCCACTGACCCTCTCTCCAGCCCTGCTATAGATATTCATTTACAGGCCACTGTATGGATACACACATGGTTTCTTTGAACTATACTCAGGAGCAGAATCACTGATTCACACAGTAGACGCATGTTTACATTTTAAAGAAACCAGTAATTGTTTTCCCAGATGATCGTGCCGTCAAATATTCCCACTTACAATGTATTAAGATCCAGTTTTCCTTCAGACTCATCAGCACTCGATGTTCATCCGTTTTCATGTGAGGCATTCTTTAAAGGTACACCATGCTATCTCATTCTCCTTTTAAAGATTGCTAAAATTTATTTTTATTTTATATGTAAGTGTGTTTTGACTGTATGTATACAAGTGTGCCATGTGAATATGGTGCCTTCAGAGGCCAGAAGTGAGTATCGGATCCCAGTTACAGGTAGTTGTGAGCCACCATCTTGGTGTTGGGAACTGAACCCAGTTCCTCTGCAAGAGCATTAAGTGCTCCTAACCACAGAGGCACCCCTCACGCCCCCCATTCTGATCTAAATTTCCATTTCTATAATAGCTTACTCATTTGGACTTTTTGGGTTTTCTCAGTGGTATATATTATAGTTTCATCTTTTGTCAATTTTATTTCTAAGCAGTTCTCTTCTGTTACTATTTATAGCATCTCTTTTTCATTTTAACTAATATTTAAGAAAAATTGATATATTAATCTGATAGTTAGAAATCTCCATGGACATGCTTGCTCTGAATTCCTGTAGATTTGATCAGATTTTGTATATAGATGATCATGTTCTCTGTGAATAAAGACAGTTTTGTTTCTTCTTTTCCAATATAGATGTCTTTTATTTATATTTTTCCTGTCTGATTGCAGTGGCTCAACTCTCCAGGTCAAGTCTGAATAGGAGCCGTAGTAGAGGACAGGCTTGACTTCTTCCCGTTTCAGGGAGAGTTTAGAATTTTCTCCCATTAAGGGTGCTAACTATAGGCCGTTCAAAGATTTCTTTATCAGACTGAAGAAGTTCTGTTTGTTCCTACATTTCAAAGTTTTTGTCGGGACTGGAGATTAGATATAGCCAAATAATATAATATTATTTAAATACATTTTGAAACAGAATTTTGACTCCAATCGACTCGAATAGCTCCAAACATAGAATATTAGTATTTGTGATTTTTTTTTAAAAGAAAAAAAGTCTCTTTAAAAAGATTGGCGTCGAATTGCCCTAGCATTGTATAGGCTATCTAACGTTCCATTTAATCCCTACTTGTGTGGGATCATGTCACTTTTGTTCTTTTGTTTGTATAATTAGAAATTATCCTACTCTTTAAGTAATTGTGCCCTGTAATTGTATCATTTTAAATTATAAAATACATTTATCATTGCTCCTTCAATTAAATTATGCACTTAAGAGAAGGAGCTACATTTAACCTATCGGGGCCTTCTCCAACATCTAACGCAGTGTGTGGCTTTCTTACCAGCAGATGCGCAATCTCACTCACTGACTAAAATTGATTCATCAATCAATTTCTCCTCTTCCTCCTAAGGAGTACTGGTGATTTCAGGATTTGGGACTTTTGCAAAGGGAGAAAGGAATAATGTTCTATTTTTTTCTGCCATCAAGTCTTTAGTGTCCAAGCACAAAAATAGCCAGAGGAGAAGAGTGGGGAGCAGGTGCACACCAAAAGTGGAGAGAGTTGAAATGGGCTTCTTGTTGCTCTTACGACTCAGGCTAGGTCAGCTGTACATGTAGGCTAATCGCATACAGAGACGCCAAGTCCAGTTCATTGATTTCATATTTCCTCTCTGAGTCAGCGTTAACCCATTTATTATATTTCCCAGACAAAGTGTTTTTAAGTCAGTTAAATACTGGTAATGGTCATGGTGTTCCATGTCAATAACCAAGTTCTTGTCTTATGCACTACAGCCAGGTCACTCCTGTCTTATAGTGTCCTGCTTGTGGCCCTGAAATCTTCAGTGACTGGCCGCATTTTGCCACCCCTGTCCATGGATGACAGTTTTGCAGATGGTATTAGAGTTTAGCAAATTCTCTTTCCAGAGCAGAACAAGAGTTGATGAAAATAAAGAAGGCCGGGTTCACTGCCAAGAACATGAAAAATTGAAAGTGGACCGAGAAGAGCCAGAATCTTGGCGTATTCAAGACAGCACAGGGCAGAGGCACCACCTTTGGTCTCATCAGAGTGGCAGGAGGGGCCGTGGAGCTGATAACCAGACCAGTGCATGGCATCCCGAAGGTGTTAGTTAAGAACTGTCAGCTTCACAGCCGGGTGTGATGGAGCACACCTTCAATTCCAGCACTGGGAGGCAGAGGCAGGCAGATCTCTGTGAGTTCTGTGAAGCCAGCCTGGTTTACACAGAGTTCTAGGACAGCCAGGGCTACACAGAGAGAGACCCTGTCTCTAAAAACAAAACAAACAAACAAAAAGAATCAACAGCTTATCTAAAAGTAATCATGGGTGGGTGTTGGTTTTAGTAAATGGTGATAGGAATGCTGGACAGTGGTAATCCATATATATCTGCTACTAGTCACCTTGTTTTATATAAAAAAACAAATTTTCTCATACTTGTATCTACTTGAGGCAAAAGTATTGACCAATGACAAACATGTCAATGTTTTATGTTTACCTATGTGCAATACATTTTGATATTAGTAGCTGAACAAATAATTTGTGTTATATATCGTGTCTTATTTCTTTATCTAAAAAATTATACAGGGTTATGCAGGCCATTTTCATGCAAGCATATAATGTGCTTTGAAAGCATTCCCCCATTCTTCCCCTCCAGACCCCACTTACCCCAGACTCATTCCTACTTAGATGTCGTCTGTACATAGGAGATTTTATGTCTATAAAGTCTAAGACCCACGAACTAGAGAAGACATGTAGTATCTGACGTTCTGTGACTGGCCGAGTTCATTTGAGGTGATGATCTCCAATGCCGTCGATCCCCTGCTCCCCCCCCCCCCCCCCCCCCCCCCCGCCCTGCAAACCGCATAAGTTCATTCCTTGTGACTGAATGAAACATCATTTGTAGGATGGGAGTTCTCAGAGACTGTCACCATCTTACTCTGGAAGGGTGAGTTTTCCTCTCCACAATACCTGCAGACTCTCAGTCTAGGTAGAAGCCCTTCCTATGACATTGTACAAGTAAACTGGAGATTCTTTGAGTATCACACACATGGGAAATACAATATAGGGAGGGCTCCCTTACTGAGCATGAGTTATAATTTGATGTAAAATGCAGAAATAAGCTCCACAAGCAAACGTGAAAATCAGAATGTATCTTGCCATTAAGTCGAAATGAATAAAATTATAGGTGGGTAGCTAGCTCGTATGCCAGGCACAAACCTTTGAATTCTATCAGACACACACATGACACCAGAAGCCATGCTTGCTTCCACCCCATTGTCCATAGTCCCTCTTACCCTAGGCTACCGGGCACTGACACGTGGATTATATTTCACTGGATAATGGTACCTAAGTAAATATACTAACACCTGTGCTACCTTGAAACTATAATGGCCTTAGTTATTTCAGCCCAGCAAAGCACAGATCACTTTCATAGCACACCCACACCCTAGTGTTATACTCACAGTGACTCTCACTTTTTCAAAAACGAACACCCTCTTTATACACACACACACACACACACACACACACACACACATATGATGCTTTTAACTTATTTGAGTGTGAGTGGGGCTTGTCACGGGTCATGTACGGAAGTCAGAGGACAACTTATGGGAATTGTTTTTTTTCACCCTGCTCGTGAGTCCTGAGGGTGGAACTCAGGTTGTCATGGTTGGAAGGAGTGCCCTTATCTACCGAACCATCTCCCTGCCCTCACAGATCCCCTTTTTAAGAGCAAACAGTTCACACCACTCTCCCCAAACGGTTACACTGCTTTGCTTTTAGTGTTAGATTAAATAAAACAAAATTGAAGGTCCCCAGAAATAATTCCGTGGCAAGCCTCCCTGCTGTCCTTCTTACCAGAATGGGAGCCCGCGAACCAGAAACCCAAGTTCTGGATTCCCTCCTTATGTCCTTGTTTTAGATGGGAGGAGGCAACAACTGCTTCCATCCCTGTGTGAGAATCTTCGATGTGATGATGGCTCATTGGTCTTTTTAAACCTTAGCAAAGGCCAGTCCCTTTCCTTCTGCTCCAGCCCTCATTTCTCCGGCGCTTTTATTGTGAAGTCTTTCCTGAACCCCCTCCAGCGCTGCCACATTTTGAAGCTGCAGAAGCCACAAGTGGCCATAGCATTCTTGTAGGACTCCGCTAACAAGTGTCATGGGGTGGCCGGCTTCTTCAAGACGTACACTTGTAAGTATAGAAAGCAGTGAACGAAAACCCAAATAAAAGTAAATGCCATTCAACAGTCTTGGCCTATAACGTCTGATGAAAAGGTTATCACGACGCCATGTGGAGTTGCTATGTTTCTTGGACCTTATCTCACCCAAATGCCCATTGGTCTACTGTGTAACAGAATACACAGTTCGTGTCGCTAAGCCATAAAAATGCAGGAATGAGTCCCATATGTACCTTGGCCTAGTCCTTCCGATGGAGATCCTGATTAGCCCCTTGGCCACACAAGTAGAGTTAACGTGTCTTTCCAAACAATTCCGTTATGTTTCATTACTCCGACTCATTCCCACTGCGAGCTGCTGAAGCGGAAGCCCGCTCTCCTCCCTCCTCCAGCCATTCCATGTCTTGGAGTTTGCTGCCTGGGAACTAAGCCATCATTTCCCTGCTCTGCCTTGAAAGCGGCAAGAAAGCACAAATCACACCATTTTTTTTTTTTATCAGTGTAGGTGGGAATTATGAGCTAACTAGAGATTTCCCTAAATCCTGAGTTGGCTGCAAGTTAATTTGGTAATTCATCTAGACCTGTAGGGCAGCTGCACTGTGCAAGAAGTGGGGATTGTATGTTCTTGGGTTTTTATTCAAGCGTGAGCTCGGGAGCCCCAGAGGACAGATGTGTTAACCATAGGCTAGCAGCCTTCTCAATCCGATTCTCTACCCATCAACACTTTTTTCTGATTCAGTCAGAGTTTCACAGAAAGAGAATCAACTATCAGTTGCAAGTTATGTTCATTCCTGACTTTCCTTCTCATCGTCTGTACAGTTTGGGGAAGTCCCTACCCATCCACGGTGTTCTTTGTCCTACATGTTGTTTTGATAATCAAATAAAACAATGATCAAAGATGTGCAGCGTAAACTATGGCAGAACCAAACAGACAGCAACTCTGCCCTTAGCTCTAGTGGCGCTTCAGGAACTAGTGATTTCCTCCTCCTATAATCTTACAGAAACGGGTTGGCAAATTGAGCCAGAGAACCCAGTCCAGCTCAAGAGCTCGGGATCACAGTCCGTGAGCAAAGACTGGCTTTCATGTTTCTAAAGGGTTGTAAAAAAACAGATGTCCAACAAACTAACAAAAGTATAATAAGACTTGCTGGCCACAATACAGCAAATGCCTTACTTTCTGCCCCCTCCCCAAAGAAGTGTGTTGAGCCCTAGGAGCAGAAGTAAGTCACTAGATCTGGAATCTGCAGCCTCCCTACCATCTTGAGTACATACTACACTCTGGCTGTCTCCTCACAACCTCTCCTAATCGTACATGCAAGCGGATGAATGAAAATAGGCAGCTATTTTGTTATCAACTAGTGGGGACCAAGACTCTTCAGCCACATGCTCAAGATCAAAAGGATTCTCAGGTTGCACAGCTTAGGGGGCCTTCAAATCCATGTTCGAATTGGGCTGTGGGCACAAATTATTTTAGAAAAGACCAAAGGATTTCACATTTTGAGTTTTTGTTTCCCCTCTAATAATCTGCCGCAAATAGAATTATCTCATGTCTCTCGTTTTCTCCTATCTCTGCAATCTTCAAAACCCCTTCATCTGAACTGATCCTGGTGGCAAGGGCCTCTGACATAATTAAATTGAACCATATGAATCCTGGATCAAGATTAAGAAAAAAAAAAGAATTAAAGCATTTATTATGTTGAAATTTCTTCTGCCAATTTTCTGCTAGGAGGGACGATTCAAAGGTCAGGGCTCTTGCAGGAGACTTAGTGACATATTAGTTACAGCAATTCAGCCTGAAAATTCCAGCAGAAATAAATGCAATGGAATGTCATGAATTACAAGAGACCACAACTCTAATCAGCTCACGGGAAAAGAAAAACATGCGTTTTGCTATTGACAGTTGATGAGTGGAATCCTGAAGCGTGTTTAGAGGAGACTCGGGGGCTCCCAGCACTGCCGTTAAGTTGAAGTGACCGTTTGGAGCGCCTCTGTCCTGCTCCGGCCCACCGTGGTGGGAAGGCACACAGAACTGAATGTTATCTGTGTTCTCCCATGTAGATTTTTATCACATTCATTCAGTGGGTGTTCTCCGAGCCAGACAATGCCGGAAAGCACGGGAGTCAATATGGGAAAAGATAAGCAACAGAGTGACAGAAACCTTCTGAATTACTGTGCTCTAACTTCAGCGGTGACAGCAAACACCCTACCACAAACCTGAACATTCTTCTGCCGCAGATCTCTTCTCATCGGTATGTGGTCAAAGACTCACAACTGAACATGATTCTAGAGATGCATTTTGTGAATAAGTTTTTTTTCCTCAAATAGGGTTTTTTTTTTTTTTATAATGAAGTACAGTATCCAGATTTCATATGAATCTCAACTCATAAGAATGTCCGCATTGACAAGCCCTATTGCTTTTTAAGACTAATTGATTAACATGGGGACTGGGGGGCTAGACCAGTTGGCAAAGGGCTTGCTGTGCAAACATGAGATGCTGAGTTTGAACCCACGTTAAAAAAAAAAAAAGCCAATGCTGAAGGGGTGGACTTGAGCAGATCTCTAACACTGGCTGGCCAGCTAACCGAGCCTACTTGGTGAGTTCCAGGCCAATGAGATACCCTGTTCAAAAACTAAACTGGTGCTTGAGGGACATTCAAGGTTGTCCCTGGCCACCACACACATGCACACACAAGTGAATAGATGCAGCTCCGTCCCCCAGTCAGTAGACATCTAAAAATGAGAGCATAGCAGATAATTCTACTTATTTGAATGGCGTCACTAGTACCACAACGGTGAAAGGGATGACGAAAAGATGAAAAATCTCCAAATTGTTACGATGCTGGTGCCACAAACAAGAACAAATAGCAACATGCACGACAAAGAGATGTCTTCCTACGTATATAAAAATCTACAGATCCTAAAAGAACAAAAAGATGAAGAATATAATAAAAAAAAAGATAAGGTAAAACATGAATAGGTAAATCACAAAAGGATGTTCTAACGATCTAAATAGTTATCAGAACTACTTTAATTACAGGATAGAAAATTTTTGTCTTTAATTTTTCAAATTTACAGTTACTTATTTATTGTGTGCATGTGTGTGTACACGTGTGAAGGTTAAGGGATAATTTGCAAGAGCTGGTGTTCTCTTCTTCTCCTGTGAGTTCTGGGGGTTTAACTCACGTGGTCAGGCTTGGTGGCAAGTGCCCTTACCACTGAGCATCTCACCTGCCCATTTTTTTTTTTATTTTATTTTTTTGGTGATAAAGTGACACTATGTGCAAAATTTGACCCCAGAATATTACTCCTAAAATTTTGTGATAAGGCAAATGAGGAAGGAAACTCTGGAAGGAACTGTATTTGTGTCTGGTAGTAACAAACGCTGGGATCTAACTAATTACCTAAAGTGTATAGTGAGATATTATGGTCAGTAACGTAAAACAATGATCAACTACAAAGATCTAACAGAATAGATACTAAGAATTATCTTCCTGGAAGCAGATGCAGAGATCTACAGCCAAGCTCCAGGCTGAGCTCCAGAAGTCCAGTTGAAGAGAGGGAAGAGGGATTCTATGAGCTGGGACATCATATCATGATGGGGAAACCTACAGAGACAACCAAACCAAACTAGTGGGAACTCATGAACTTTAGACCAAGAGCTGTGGAGCCTCCATGGGACTGGACTAGGCCCTCTGCATAGGTGAGACAGTTGTTCAGCTTGAACTGTTTAAGGACCCCCCTGGAAGTTGGATCAGGATCCATCCCTGGTGTGTGAGTGAGCTCTTTGGAGCCCAGTACCTATGGTGGGACACCTTGCACAGCCTTGGTGCAGGGGGAGGGGCTTGGACCTGCCTCAACTGAATGTGCCAGGCTCTGCTGACTCCCCATGGGAAGCCTTTTGGAGGAGGGAATAAGGGGTGGGTTGAGGGGGAGGGCTGGGGGGGAGAGAGGGGGGGAGGGAAGAGAGGGGTTGGTATGTGAAATGAAGAAAAAATTCTTAGTAAAGAAAAAGAGAGAGTTCTCTTCCGTTGACTTCGGCCCTAGTTATTTATGTGGCACTTTTTTTTTTCTTTAACCTTCTTCCTTGCTGTCGCCCAGTTGCAGGGTTGGAATGATGCATGTGTTCGTGTCATCAAAAATTTGGAATTATTTTGATGAGAACACATTCATGATATCTCAGTGGGGAAAAAAAAACAAAGAGCAGTGTGGTGTGTGTGTGTTATGTAATTACGTAGCCTATGCAAAATGTTTACATATTCCATTATGAAAAGTGAACAGACAAGAAAAGAGAAAAGAAGGGACCAGAGGGAGACGCTCCAAGGGACTTCCTATGGCTGAGGTAGAGAAGGGAGATTGTAAATTCGAGTATGAGTACTTGCTTTTTCTTCTTAAAACTTGAAATATGTTCTTGCAATAATAAATAGCGGTGTTCTTAATTTGAAATATATTGAATATCTGAACTCGAACTGAAGTAGTTACCTAGGTGCAGGCACACAGTAGGTCTTCATGAACTACTTTTGCTTGCTGTGGTAGTTTGATTGCAATTGGCTCCCATAAGCCCCTAGGGAGTGGCACTGTTAGGAGGTGTGGCTTTGGTGGAGTGGGTGTGATCTTGTTGGAGGAAGTGTGGGGGGTGGGCTTTGAGGTTTCCTATGCTCAAGACTCAAGATATTGCCCAGTGTCACAATCCACTTCCTGTTGCCTTCTGATCAAAATATAGCCAGCACCATGTTTGCCTGCATGCCTCCACGCTCCCCACCGTGATGATAATGGACTGGACATCCGAACTGTAAGCCACCACCTGTTGGCTGTGGTCATGGTGTCTCTTCACAGCAATAGAAACCCTAATCAAGACACGTTCTAAGCCCTGGGCGTCTAAGGCTCTGTCTGCCCTTCCATTCTATTCCTTTCTGCTTGCCACTTCTTCCTGAGCTGGAGACGGTCGTACTAGGCAGCCTATCAGGTTGTTGCACAGTGTAAGACATTTCTGTTGATGTAAGGGTTTACCTCATTTTCTCCCTTAAAGGGGCAACTGACAATTGTAAAATTAATAAATGACAAACTTTCTCATATACTGCTGCTATTCCGGCCCTTCTGGAGCTCAGGCCAAATTTCCATTAGACTAAATGGGAAACATCTTCAGGAAAGACTGAGATTTTGGCATTAAGAACCATTGTTTAACATGTTCCTTCCTGGGTAAAGTACTCGGTAGAAAAACTAATAATTGGCTCCATGTCTGGAGTCCTGAAAGGGTGGCTGTGTGTAGCCCCCGGTGAACCCTATGATGCTGATGCTTATTTAGGCCATTAATAAAACATACATGCTCATTATCCAATGGCCCATTAGCTCTCCTTCCAAGACATGCTGATGCCATGGGAGGCCTGCGCCGCGTGTGTGCCATTCTTACAAAGAACAGAATGTGTTCTGAATTGCTACCAAGAACCGTTTAAATTCCTACTCAGGCTATTTAAAAACTGAGTATCTGGCTCCAAAGAGCAGTAGTTTCTCTGCTCTACTGTGTAAAGATAGACATTGGTGCTTCTCTGACACCAAGATCACGAGCCAAACTCCACAGTAAGTGCCATAACAGAGGTGGGATGTGGAAAACCAGCCCAGGTGAAGGTCCTACCTGGGTACCAAAATTGTAACCGATCCAATCTCACAGGGCACGGCATTTTGCCATTACCGGGCTGGCAACGGCTGAATACCTTTTTGCAAATGGGAGCCGTTTTTTTGAAGTTCTTCCCTGTCTTGCACGTACTCAGGTAACCTTCTCTGCCTGTGGGATATTGTTCTACTCTGCTCAGGAGGGTGTGGTGGTATTGTGTTCCCCAAAATATTGTGTACCTTAATAAACTTATCTGGGGTCAGAGACAGAACAGTCACAATATTAAACATAGAGGTTAGGCAGTGGTAGCACATGCCTTTAATCCTAGCATTCCAGAGACAGAAATCCCTCTGGATCCCTGTGAGTTCAAGGCCACATTGGAAACGGCCAGGCATGGTGACACACGCCTTTAATCCCAGAAAGCAAGCCTTAAATCCCAGGGGGTGGTGGTAGAAAGCAGAAAGGTATATAAGACGTGAGGACCAGAAACTCAAGGCATTTGGCCTGGGTAAGCATTTGGCCTGGAGAAGCATTTGGGCTGGTTAAGCATTCAGGCTTCTAGCAGCAGTTCAGCTGAGAGTCATTCGGATATGAGAACATAGAGGCTTCCAGTCTGAGGAAACAAGATCAGCTGAGGATCCAGCAAGGTGAGGTAGCTGTGGCTGGCTCTGTCTCTGATCATTCAGTGTTCACCCCAACACCTGGCCCAGGTTTGATTTTATTAATAAGACTTTTAAGATTCATGATACAGGAGGGGGTCACCAAGAAGGAGGTACGTTTTCCATCAGAGTCACTTAAGTAAGCACAAGTGGTTCTCTGTGTCGTCAGGTTCATTTTCAGTAGATTAAACCAATCGAGGATTAGATATTAAAAAGAAATAATGAGTTGTCTCTGTAACTAGCACATGATGACATTTTTCCTTATCACTGCTCCCTAAACAACAGGATGACTATTTATATAGCATTTAAAATGCATTAAGTATTAAGGACTCGCAGCGTTATATATGCAAAGACAGCACCATTTTATGGAAAGGATATCAACAGCCACAGAACAGGCACCCGAGGAAGCCTTGGAATTGGTCTCTGGGGAATCCAAGGCTCGTGTACGCAAAAGCAGGGTGATATTATAGGAATGTGTTGATATGACTCAAGGGAGAAATGAGTTGAAAAAAGGACGGATCCACTCTTCAAGTTCTTGAGGGCTGGCGGTATGGGGGCAGCATATTCCCGTGCAGTAAGTGTGTACCTGCGATGGGAACTCAAGAACTGCCTGTCTGGTTCAGAGGATGAAAACAAACCAAGTAATGCCAGTGGGGGAGGAGAGGCAGGAGGAGGAGGAGGAGGAGGAGGAGGAGGAGAGGGAACGTTAGCAAAGGGAGGGAAGAACTTTCCTCTTCTCTTTCCCAGTGGGAAGTCCCGAGAGAGTAAGGACTTCTCTTTCGAAAGCGATGGGTTTTAACTTCTTCGGAACACAGGCACGGCCTGAGGTGACCACATTTGTTGATCGACTGTTTTGTGACCTCTCTCTAGCTGCATAACCTCACGATGGCTATTTCACCTTTCAGTCAGGCCTCGGGATTCACGTCAACAAAGCTCTGCATTTAATCACCAATGACAAAAGGTAATAAGTAAGATTCGGTACAGAAAATGTGTCAAGCCGGGCGTTGGTGGCGCACGCCTTTAATCCCAGCACTCGGGAGGCAGAGCCAGAAGGATCTCTGTAAGTTCGAGGCCAGCCTGGTCTCCCAAGCGAGTTCCAGGAAAGGCTCAAAGCTACACAGAGAAACCCTGTCTCGAAAAACCAAAAAAAAGTGTCAAAACATGTTAGGTAGCTGAGAAACTGTACGTATGTGTTACATGTTAGAGTTCCCTCAGTTGTCCTTGAGTCTATGTGTTCAAGGTTGGGGAAAACATAAAAATTTTGCCTTTCAAATTTTGTTTTGTTACCCATTGTCTTGGCTAGTGTTTCAATTGCTGTGAAGAGACACCATGATCACAGCAGCTTTCTATAAAGGAAAACATTTAATTGGGCTGGCTTACAGTTTTAGAAGTTTAGTCCATTATTATCACGATGGGACATGGCAGCAAGGAGGCAGACATGGTGCTAGAGAAGGAGCCAAGAGTCCTACATCTTGATCCACAGGCTACAGGAAGTGAACAGTGTTACACACTGAGCATAGCTTGAACATAGGAGACCTCAAAGCCCAACCCCACAGTGACACACTTCCTCCAACAAGGCCACACCTCCTCATAGTGACACTTGCTTTGGGGGCCATTTTCTCTCAAACCACCACACCCATCTATTTTTTTTTTAAATATGAGTCTCTGTTATGTAACAGACCTGGTGATTAGTGGTAGGGATTACAAAGTTGAATAAGACCAAACTGTAACCCTAAGGTATTCACATTTTAATAGGGAAAATGCCATCACTATCACATCATTTTTGTAGTAATGTCTAGCATGCTACAGAAACCCTTTTATTTGCTATCTGTTCTTCAAGATTCATTCCATTTATTTATTTTATTGTTTGATAATTTTGTACGTGCATAAAATATTTTTTGATCAAGTCTCTCTTCTCTATTCCATCTCCTCCGACTCCTCTACTATCCTTACTAGACTGCTATTCCCTCCCAGCTTCTTACCCTCTTTTTGTAAAACCCACTGAGTCCATGTGGAGAGCTTAGTATGTGCATGGGTGTGAAGTCACCTACTGGAGCTGCAGCCACTCAGGCTGCAAAGAGCCGCTTTAAAAGCAGCCATCATGTTTCCATCCTTGTATATGTGGGCAGCACTCTGTGGACCCAACGAGTGACAAGAAATAAGAGAATAAGAGAGCACCAACTTGGAAGCAGAGAGTGTTGAAGAGAGAGTAGGGGTGGCTATGATTAAAATATACCACACACACCTATGAAACTCTCAGAGAATAAATGAAAATATTACATAAAATATGTATCTTTAAAAAAATCAGCCATCTCTTAAAAGTCTTCAAATATTCCCGTTGCAGGCAGAACTGGGTAGCAGCCCCACAGCTGTCTTATCAGGGCACAGATCTTGTTTCTGGCAGAACATAGATTTACTGTGATGCACAGTGGCTGATTATACACACAAGCAAATCCTAGGAAGACGGTGAGCAATCGCCAGTCCGACAGGGGCGAGTACCGTTCATCCTGTGCTGTGATACCCCACGGAGTTTGACATGTCATAGAAACACCATAGGTGCCTCCCAGGCTGACATGAATTCCAGCAGACCATTTAATTCCTAGAGTTCTAGGTCATTTCTTTGATTATGTGTCCCCTTAAAGAAATCATGCATCTTGGAGACCACAGAATTAGTTTTCAACAGAATGAAATCAGTGTAACACTTCTAATATTGTTTTCATTTGGGTAATGGTGAACAGGCCTTCCGAGCAGCAAGGGTGTAAGAGGATCCTGAGAATCAAAGGAGCCTGTAGTTCTGCTGTGGCTTTAATTAGAAGTAGAGGCTTTTCTCATGGCAACTCAGGAGAAGAGTCTAGGTTTCATTTCCAACTTTCTTAAAAGTCGGCGTTTTGAAGAGTTACCATTTCTAAGTAAAATTTTAAAAGTAAGGTAGAAGTACTAGATGATTATTTCTTTTAAAAAACAAGTCACTTTTTTTTTTTTTTTTGGTTTTTCGAGACAGGGTTTCTCTGTGTAGCTTTGCACCTTTCCTGGAACTCACTTGGGAGACCAAGCTGGCCTCGAACTCACAGAGATCCGCCTGCCTCTGCCTCCCGAGTGCTGGGATTAAAGGCATGCGCCACCACCGCCCGGCAACAAGTCACATTTAATCAGTATATTTATTGTTCATATTTAATACATTAAAATAATTTCTTATTCAGATGAACTGGTAAAAATTAAGCAACCAACCCAATAAACAGAAAGTCTTTGGTTTCCACTGTTAACTTTATTCTGATTTCTTTATAACCTCTGGTCTCTCAGTATAACCTGACTGGCTTTCTGTATAGATTTACTTACTTACTTACTTATTTGTTTATTTATTTGTGTGTGTGTGTGTGTGTGTGTGTGTGTGTGTGTGTGTGCATGCACATGCAACTGCATCAGCTTATTTGCTCCACATACACATAGGTGCCTCAGAGGTGCTGGATCACCTGGAACTGGGATGTGAGCCACCATGTGGGTGCTGGGAACTGAGCCAAGGTCTTCTGACTGAGCAGGAAGTGGTCTTAACCACTGAGCCATCTCTATAGACTCCCAATTCTTATTTGTACTAATAAAAATAGTAAAACTTTGAGGCTCAACAAAGGTTTTTACCAAACTTCCATTTTACCATATAAAGTCTTTAAAAAATAAACTGATAATTATTATTTATTATCACATTAGTTCATAAAAGTATGCTACACAAGATTCACAAGGACCTGCTAGTACAAATGGACATTTAAATAAAATAAACTTAGTTTTCAGAAGTCCACTTTATGTCTTAGGTATTTTTATTTTAATATGGACCAGTGAAAATTTCGGTGTAGATATACAACGTCAAAAATTCAGTCTTTGAAATTTCTATAGGTTATTTTTTTCTCTCCACACCTATATCATTCTATAATCCTGTGAACCTCGCCTGGTCCCAGGGGTCCCAGTAGGAAAATCAATCTTGTACATTCTCACAGTGCTACTGAAACTCCATAAGAAATTGCAGTTGATTGCAGCTCCATAAGAAATACCTTCACTACAGTGAATCAGACTCAGTACACATCACCCCACACTCTCCACTGCAGTGAATCACACTCAGTACACATCACCCCACACTCTCCACCGCAGAGAATCAGAGTCAGTACACATCACCCCACACTCTCCACTGGAATGAATCAGACTCAGTACACATCACCCCACACTCTCCACTGCTGAGAATCAGACTCAGTATACATCACCCCACACTCTCCACTGCTGAGAATCAGACTCAGTATACATCACCCCACACTCTCCACTGTAGTGAATCAGACTCAGTACACATCACCCACATAGTATCCGATGTAGCGCATCAGACTCAGTACTTATTCAGAACCAATGATCATTTCAAGAGAGTTCACAAAGAAAGAATTAAGTATTATTACTTAGTTATGTTAAACAAAGACAGAAGACTTTAGAGTCTACACTAGGGCTTGCAATTGCATGTTATAACAATGTAGCTTTCTAGTATTCAGGTAACAGGATCTATCATTCTTAAGGGATTTTACTTTTTAAAACCAATTATTACTCCACCCTGTGCACTGAAAGCAGCCCTAGCAGTAGGGGAGAGCATATGGTGGAAACTCTTCCTCCTCTTTCTGACTCCCAGTTCCTCAAATCCCCTCCCCAGAGATAACTGTGGCAACTATGGTTACCAGATTTTTTGTTCGTCTTTCCATAGATAGTCTATGATTATGCAAACACTTATATCCCCAATTCTTTCTTTTTTATAAAACGATAGCACATCATATATAGTGTTTGCTCTTGATTTTTGAGGTTAATATATCTTAAGGCTGGTCTGTGTTGGCACCTATGGGCTTTTTCTCACTCTTTTTAACACGTGGGTAGTCTTTTTATTACATATCTGCACACAATTTACTTAACCAGCCGCCCCTTACGCTTTATACGGTCTTGCTATTTCAAACAATTGCATCTTACACGTGGACACATGTGAGTATAGCTGTAGGGTATTCTTCGGAGGGCAGCTGCCAGGATCAAGAAGGGACACAATTCTGATACTTCCTCCGTGTTTCAGGAACAATTTGGGGGTTTTGAAAGATAACACCCCTCTCTGCACCTTGCCATTTGGATCTTCTCCAGGATGATGCTAATTCCTACAAGCGTCTAGTGTTTCTGAAGAACACTGAATGCCACATTCATCATGGGTTTTTTTGTTTGTTTGTTTGTTTGTTTTTGGTTTTTTTCGAGACAGGGTTTCTCTGTGTAGCTTTGGAGCCTTTCCTGGAACTCACTTGGTAGTCCAGGCTGGTCTCGAACTCACAGAGATCCGCCTGCCTCTGCCTCCCGAGTGCTGGGATTAAAGGCGTGCGCCCCACCGCCCGGCTCATCATGGGGTTTTTTAAAAGGTCAGGGTCACCTTTGCGGTGACTCTGCTTGAGTTGGTGACTCTGATTTGCAGTTTTCCAGGTCTAGATTCAGTCCCACCATTCCTTCACAACACACTTAAGTTGATCCAGGTAGATAACCTAGGCAGTCAAAAACAAAAGCATTGTTCAAATGAAAACAGTACATTGTTCTTAGAAGCTAGGTGTGGGGGAGCCCACACACAATCCTGGCATTGGGTGGGTTGAGGCAGGATTGTGAGTTTAAGGCCAGCCTGGGTTACATGGAAAGACTCAGCATAAAACAACAACAACCAATGAAAAAACAAATCCCTGCTGTTGGAATCTGACAAAGGGGTCTGAA
>CABHPQ010169110.1:0-26756 GCA_902168405.1 Peromyscus aztecus | reverse complement strand
AGCAACCCTTGAATAAAGTCATTGATGTGTCTGCCTTCTGTATTACTCAGGGCAAACTTAGTGCCACAGTAATGGATAATAATAATAATGGATAGTAATAACAATAACTTTGCAAAGACTGACCTTGAGAATTGAGCTGCCATTGAGTAAAGACTATCTCAAAAAAAAAAGCAAAATTATATTCGAAGGCAGCTCTTTCCCCAACGCTGCCCTTCCCACATGATTCCAATAAGAAATCAGTATAAGCTCTATAGCAGCACACTTCGAGCCAGCTGAGACCAGGGACACAGAACCAGAACTCAAGCCTGTCAGCATGGGAGGAAGGATTCTGGGAGAGAAAATTTGGCTGAAGGAAGCACTATTAATACTGTTCAGGGCAGGTATGTAAACGTCTTGGCCACGGATGATGTTGGGTGGCAGAGTGGAGGGCTTTCTACTTTTGATTTCCTGTTTTCTCTTGGGAACTCAAGGGAATGAACTTTCCACCAGGTCTCCCTTCCACGGAGCAATACATTGTGCAGTTACTTACTTTTTCTGGTTTAGACTTTGGATAAAATAGAAGTAATTAGGCAATATTTTTAGCCCCTACTATGTGCCAGGCAGTCTGCACAACAACCTGTTGAATTGTGTAAATCAATCAGACCTGCCCAGGTGCCTCTGATAGAAACTTAACTATGGTTAGGCTAAAAGGAGGAAACCACTCTTAACGTGAACTTCAAGGGTAGGACTTTTCTGGGCCACAGGGCTACTAGAACCTGAGTCTCTCTGCCTCACCCTCAGCTTGGCCTTTCTGTGTACATTGGGTTCATCTTGTCCAGCCTGCTTCTTCTATATGGCTAGATACAAGGCCATTGATAGTTCTTGGCTTTAAAGCTCCAGCCTTACCATTAAACAGGGTGAACGTGAGGCTCTCTATTCCCAAGTTTAACACTCCCAGGGAAGAGTCCAGCAAATTGCCCATCCCTGAACCTAATGACTGTCCTGTAACAAAATGGACACAAACATGTCCGAGGTACTGCTGCATGTGTGTGGAAATATGCTGTTTACTGTGCTCTGAGGGTGCTTTACTGATGGTGTAAGAGGATGTTGTAATTTGACCTGAAGGTGTCACTTTTGGAAAGCACTGGGAACTTTGGGAGGTGGGATCTAACGTCAAGTGCCTAAGTAACTGGGGTGTGCCACCAGAAGATAGTCCATGTAGGTTTGTTCTTGGGGAGTTCTCACCAAAAAAGCCTAAGTGTAGCCCAGCCATGCTTTCAGCTCCTGATTCCAGATGCAATCACTTACTCCTGCGTGCACTTCCCCTTCCTCCTTTTCCATGTTCTGCTCAGCTTGGGGCAACGGGAATGAAGAAAGGACAGGTGTCATACAGAAAAGCTGGGATCCTGTGGGCCATGCTCATTCTCATGGACTGCCATCACTAGGCCACAACCCGGAACCTCAGTGTGATTACTAGGAACAGCACAGGGAGGAGTGAGCTAGTCTTTTTTTTTTTTAATTTACTTTTATTTTGCATTGGTGTTTCGCCTGCATACATATCTGTGTGAAGGTGTCAGATCCCCTGGAACTGGAGTTAAAGAGAGTTGTGAGCTGCCATGTTTGTGCTGGGAATTGAACCCAGGTCCCCTGGAAGAACAGCCATCTCGCCAGCCCCAAGTGAGCTAGTCTTAAGGGGAGTCTCTGTAGCAGAGCTGTCTTGCCTTGCAGTCATCTGGAGGAAGAAGCTGCAGTTACTGGCTTTTGTACATACCGGTCAATGGTTGTTAAAAGACACTTGGACCAGAAGAAGGCTTTGCTGTGCCTCTGAGCCTCACTGACAGGAAGGCTTTGTCAGTTCCCATGGGTCTGAGGCACTGGCATCTTCAGCATGGCTGTGCTCATGTCAATAACGCACATTCCCTTAGGACTTCATCCACTCCCTACATATTCACTCAGGGCTTCCTCACTCCCCACACACCAGTCATCATGGGATCCTCACCAGACAGGAAATTAGGAAGGACACCATGGTCTTGAACCTACAGAACTGAGCAAGGCAAGCCTCTTTTTCCTGTCCCCACCCCTCTCCCTGGGACGTGGTCTCACGGTGTCGCCTTGGCTAGCCCGGAGCCTCTTTTTCTTTGTAGGCAACTTGTGTTGGGTATTTTGTTATGCGATGAGAAGATGACTCAGGAGGACATGTGGGAGGACACACTATAATTTTTTGAGAAAGAACTATGACAATAGCAAACGAACGATAACAGTAATTAACCAAAGTCCCTATTATGTCCCATGAATATCAATAACAATTCTGCAAAGTAAATACACCCATTTCACAGATGAGCTGTCAGATTCACAGCAGGAAACTAGCCCGAAGGAGAAAAGGAAGCAGCATTAAGGCACAGCTCTGCCTCCCTCTGGGGCTCCATATTTTAAACCTTGTAGGTTTAGCGTTAGCAACTTCTCACTGTCCTTAGTCCTCAACTCTTTCTTTTTTGCTGTGAGCTTAAGTGTGTCTCCAACCTGTGACCTTGCAACAGTTGCACAGAACTCTCCTGAAGAAACAGAGGTACAGTAACCAAGCCAAGAGCTTTACCATGACAGTAACATTGACAGTAACAAATCAGAGGGCAATTATGGTGCCATGTTAAACTCCTTCCTTCCCACTTTGCTTACTCTCCTTGTTTTCCTCTTCTCACCTCCCTTTGTTCCTATATCCCCTCCCTTTCTGTCTTCCTCATGCCGCTCCTCTTCCTGGAAATGAGACCCAAAAGCAAGGTGGGCAAGAAGAGTGTGAGGGGAAAGAGAGAAGCCTGGTGTGACTAGACAATCTATTACACTGAACAACTAAAGATGCTAAGAGTAAAATGGCCAGATTTCCCACTAATAGAGAAAATGCATATGTAGAAAGAGGGAAGGCTAGAAATATTCCTGAAAAATTAAATACATGTGTCACTCCTCACATGTACTGCAGCTCAGACTAAGCCATTGGTGATGAAATAATCTCAGGCAATGAGTTTGGTAGAAACGAGCTTGGGCCTAAGCATCATGGCACACATCTTGGAAGACAGGGTGCTGTGGGAATGTTCTGTATGGCAAATGTGTTGTTAATAAAATACTGATTGGCCTGTGGCTAGGCAGGAGGTATGGGCGGGACTAACAGAGAGAATAAAAAGAACAGGAAGGCAGAAGGAGTCACTGACTGCCAGCCAGTCGCCAGGACAAGCAGCATGTAAAGATGCCGGTAAGCCACGAGCCACGTGGCAAGGTATAGATTTATAGAAATGGATTAATTTAAGATATAAGGACAGTTAGCAAGAAGCCTGCCACGGCCATACAGTTTGTAAGCAATATACGTCTCTGTGTTTACTTTGTTGGGTCTGAGCGGCTGTGGGACTGGCAGGTGAAAGAGATTTATCCTGACTGTGGGCCAGGCAGGAAAACTCTAGCAACAACAGGGGCAAGCTGATCTCTGAGTTTGAGGCCAGTCTGGTCTATACAGTGAGTTCCAGACCATCCAGAACTAATAATGAGACCTTGTCTAAAAAAAGAAAAAAAAAAAAGATGAGCTTGAGTTGTGAGGTTCCTAAGCTCCTGGCAAGAGTAAACATGAATTCTTTCTGGATGAATGTACCTGTGTTGTACTCACTGACCTTGTGAGTTCCTTTGTGAAGCTTCTTTAAGGGCATGTACGTGTCTGTGTGCCTGTGTGTGTGTGTGTGTGTGTGTGTGTGTGCGCGCGCGCGCGCGCACACATGTATATAAACTACAAGAGTAAGAAATAACACACAACAGACAGTAGAAATCACCCCCATGGACCTCCCTCCCATCCCTGGAGAGGCGCACAGTCTCACCCAGACTGAATCTTCATGTCTCCCTGCACACAGTGTTAGTAGATACTGTGATCTGTCTCTTCAGTTACCCACCACCTGGTATAGTTACCTGTCCTGAGACCAAATCTCTGATGGCTTCCTTAGTTTATAATCTTAACAATATGCACTCTTTTAAATTCTTTAACTTGTAGTTCAGAAGCTCAAAAATCTCATAAGAATTATCTGTCTTAGTTAGGGTTGCTGTGATAAAAACACTATGGCCAAGGCAACAGAAGGAAGTGTTTGGTTGGGTTCCATAAGAGCACATCACCACTGTGGTGGGGAGCTTGGCAGCAGGTTGGCAGCCATGACATTGGAGCAGCAGTTGAGAGCTCACATCCTCATCCAGAGCTAACTCAAAATGGCACCAGTTTTTTTGAAACCTCAAAGCCTGCCCTCAGTGACATACTTTCTCTACTAAGGCCACACACACTTCCTAATCCTCCCCAGATAACCACCAACTGGGGACCAAGTACCAGATGCCTGAGACTTCTGAGGACATCTCATTCAGACCACAATACCTAACACTATTCTCACTCTTACAGAGTCACACCACTGTCAGTAACATGGGGGCAGAAAAGGAAGGAGCTTGAGGCAGAGCCATGAGCACCCAGGCCCTGTAAGTCCTGCCCAACTGGCCACATTTAGTTCATGTCCATCCTGTCTTGTCAAAGATTAGAAAAGCCTTCCTCCTCCCTACCTCACCCCTTCTATTGTTTTCCTCTGGGTCTCCAAGTAGGATAGCCCTCAAAGTTTCTCTATACCCTGCCTCATGCCCCACTTCTTTGTCAACTGGATTGTGAGCACCCCTCTCTGGAGCTTTCCAACCTCTGGAGAAACTGCTTGTGTAATAAGCAGATGGTGGCCAGACCATTTGTAACAATAGAACTCTGTCCCACAGTCTGCAGCAGTCAGTTCAGAAAGCCATGTCCCATTCTCTGCAGCATGGAATGCCCGAACTCGAGTTAGCTCCCCTGCACCTCATTCATACCATTGGCCTCTAGCCAGCCAGGTCTCCTCCCTACCCACCCCAGCCTTCTTTTTTTTTTTTTTTCATTACAAAGGCTTCACTTTTCTGCTTGCCTTTAGTCTCTACCAAACACAAATAGTAATGGTGGACTCCTTTTCTGCAGATCATCTCTGCTTGTTCTCATTTGGGTAGCCTTTGTTTATTTTTACCTAATTTTAGTGGCTAGTTCTGAGGTCTTATGGCTGGACTCTTGCCCACCCGACCTTCCGATATTCTCCTCCCCTCTCTCTGAGGGAGGGCTCTTCACCAGCCTCCAGTCTGTCTCATTTCAGCAGGAATGATGGTGCCCGAGAATTAGCCCTTCCCTTCAGTGACTCATCAGTTTGTTCATTGTGTCAGAGGAGAATCCAATCACTGTTGGACACCCACAGAGCCTCATTTTAGCCCCAGTGCTAGGGAGGTAGTTGCCATGGTGATAGATGCGGCAGGCAGGCTCTCTGCAGAGTGGCTGGCTACAGGCAGCCCATGCCAGGAGGGGCCAAGCCTTCTGCACGATCTGTGTTGCTCAATGTGCCCAACCCATCCCCCACCTCTGAGAATACCAGGGAGGTAGAGAGTGGGAATCTTCCGTGTCTATCATTCTTAGAGCCTTGTTTAGCATACCCCCCACGTTGGTTCTTAATGGTTGCCCTCACTGGGTTGTGCAGCTTAAACTGTTGCTCAGCAACGAAATAACAAGATAAATGCAACCTCCACTGAATGTGTATGAATGCCTCAATTTTTTCAAGAGGGTGTGAATCTAACAGCTCCATGCTAAGATGGGGGTAGGGCAATCTCAGCCTTCTCAAAGGAAGGTTAACAAGAACAGAGAAAGTGCACACATGAGTGCACATTCTGAAAATTTTCAACCAGCATTCAGCTCCACATAGAGAAATGGAACATCTCCGTTTCTCCAGGGTCCCCCAAGAGGCTCCTCCTACCTTCCTCAGTGTCCACCTCTTCAACATGGATATGATTTCCATTACCACCTTGCTGCTCCACCTGGTTTGAAACTTATGTAGCTAGAATGAGACTGTAGACCTTTTGTATCTGACTTAATTCATGGGCACTATGACAGTGAGATTCCCCATATGCTTGCAGTAAGGTGTGTGTGTGTGGTGTGTGTGTGTGTGTGTGTGTGTGTGTGTGTGTGTGTGTATCCACATATGCACACTGCTGAGCCCAGTTCCCTTCACCTCAGCAACAAGACTGCCCCATTCAGTAGTTGAACCTCTTCTAGATAATTCCCAGCTTAACAAGAACATTGAAGCCTGTAGTAGAAGTCTCACAGACATTTCACCCACAGTCGCCAAATGTTACTATTTTGCCGTTTTCTTTACCAATGTTTCTCTCATTGTCTGTATAATGTATCAATTTATTTAAAAAACCATTTAAGATGTTATAAATATACATTCTTACCCCTAAATACATCAATGTGTATATATATATATATATATATATTAAGGATTACTTTATTTTTAATTATATAGTGGTGGGGGTTTGTACATGTGAGTGCAGGTGCATACAGAGGCCAGAGATGTAACTCCCCCTGGAGGTAGAGTTACAGGTGGTTGTGAGATGCCCAGTGTGGGTACTAGAAACCTAACTTGGGTCCTCGGCAACAGTAATACTTAACTGCTGAGCCAGCCCCTAGTGTGTGTATGTATTGTTTTTATTATATTTTTGTTTCTTTTGTTTGAATGTGTGGGTGGGGAGGACCATGCCACAGCTCACAGGTGGAGATCAGAGGACAATTGTAGGAGTTTTCTCTCTCCTTCCACCACGTAGGTCCCCAAGATCAAACTCTAGTTACCAGCCTTGGGGACAAGGGTCTTCGCCTGTAAGCTATTTCACCAGCTTGTTAGTTTTGTTTTGTTTTGTTTTGTTTTTTTAGCAGAGTCTCACTATGTAGCCCTGACTAGCTTAGAACTCAATATATAGATCAGGCTAGCCTTGAACTCCCACCATGATCTGCAGTGATAGAATCCAGGTGCCAGAGTCTGATTTGCTGGCACTAAGAATTTGAAAACAGCTCCTTAAATGTTGGAGACGATGGACCTGGGAACATGGCAGAGTTGCTGGTCCTGGTCTCTACAGGCTTTGCCCCCTACCCCAAGGACCTTCAGTGGTCACCGGAACCTTCTCTAATCTCCCTGCTGCCCCACCACTGAGAAGAGAAAGGAGGCAGCATGAAGTAAGGGGAGGTGATGGAGGAAGAGCCTGGAGCTGTCTCCCTGGGTGATCTCCCGACTGAGACAATAAGTTACAAACACTCCTAAGGCCCTGTTGGGTCTGACTCCCTCTTCCCCTGCAAGCATCCAGTTTGGTGGTTTAGTTTATTCAAACAGTCACACAGACCTGGCATAATCCATCTTCTCCATTTCCCTCTCTGCAGGAAGAAAGCCATCCCCATTAGCGGTCACTCACTCCTCTCCAGCCAGTGACAGCTGCTGATCTGCTTTTGGACCACAGAATGGACAATTTCAGAGAGTGTGCTGGTTTGAATGAGAATGTTCTCCATAGCCTCATATATTTGAATGCTTGGTCCACAGTTTGGAACTGTTTTGGAAGGATTAAGAGGCATGGCCTTGTTTTAGAAGGTGGCCTTGGAGATTTCAAAAGCCTGCAGCTTTCTCAGCTCAGTCAGCCTTGTGATTATATCCCATGATGTAAGCTCTCAGCTCCTGCTCCAGTACCATACCTGCTTGTCTGCTACCGTTCTGCCTGCCATGATGGCCATGGACTCACTATCTGAAACCATAAACCTCAATAAACTCTTTCTTCTATAAGTTTTTTTTTATCATGGTGTCTTCGCAGCAATAGAAAAGTAACTAAGACAGATAATGTATGATCTTTCATATCTAACCTCTTTAAGTAACATGCTTCCAAGGCCCACCCATAGTATAGCATGAATCAGCACTTCATTCCTTTCTATTGCCACATAATAGCCCATTGTTGTGCAAATTCCTAAACGGTCTTTTTAATAAAAAACCCCCGAGCCAGATATTGGGGTAAATGCTGAAAGATCAGAGAGACAAAAGAACAAGCCACAGCCACCTCTTACCTCTAGGATTCCTCAGCCAGCCTGAAAAGCCTTCAGTTCCTGTCTCCTCAAGCCTTATATGCCTGTCTCTGCCCAGCCGTATCACTTCCTTCTTAGTGCTGGGATTCAAGGCGTGTGTGCTTCCCAAGCAAAGGCACGAGATCTCAAGTGCTGGGATTAAAGGTGTGTGCCACCACTGCCTGGCTCTGTTTCTCTCCTAGACTGAGTCCATCCAGTTCATCAAAGCCATCCAGGGTGGCTTTAAACTCATGGAGATCCAGATGGATCTCTGCCTCCTGAGTGTTAGGATTAAAGGTGTGTGCTACCACTGCCTGGCATCTTTGTTTAATCTAGTGGCTTGTTCTGTCCTCTGATCTTCAGGAAAATTGTATTAGGGTACACAGTATACCACCACAGCCCATTGTATTAATATGCCCTGTTTTGTGTGTATCGTCCTCAGGTACTGAACACTCAGATTGTTTCTGCTTTTTTGCTGTTACGAATAATCATAACAATCATAGTCATATTGTGTGGATATATGTACTTTTGACTTTGTACTCTGAAGCAAAATTGCTGAGGTCAAGTGGTAAGTGACTTTGAGGGACTGTCCAAACCTAATATTAGATGTTGGGGTAAGAGGGAGCAATTTAAAAAGCAAACAAGGGTGGGAGATGACTCAACAGTAAGAGTGCTTGCTGCCAAATCTGATGACCTAAGTTTGATCCCCAGGTCCATGAGGTGGAAGAGAAAACCACCTCCCACAAGTTCTTCCATGCCATGACATGCATGTACACACACACACACACACACACACACACACACACACACACACACACTGAATGAAATTAAATATAACCTAAGAGGAGACAACAGACTGCACAGCACTAATCATGTCCCCCCTGGGGATTTAAGGAGAGCCTCTCTAAGGATATCCCAGAATGCAAGAAAGAGGAGATGTTCTGGGAAGAGGGGATGGAGCAGAAGAACACCAAGGGAATAAGTACTTCCTCCTCCCCCAGGGAAGGAGAGAGACAGGCACCCCACCTTGTAGCCATAACCCATCCCAGATGTTTTAGCTAGAAGTGGGAAATCCACAGGGGCGCCCAAGAGAGGCCAGTTCTGCAGGGGGATCTGCCAGGTCTGGGGAGGAGCTCAGCAGCTGAGATAATATTTGCCTCTACCTCCCAAAGAGTCTGTGTGTTGGCACCAACTCAGAAAAGAGGCTTCTGGGAAGGAAGACCAGATTGTATTAAAACTAAGCCATGTCTGAGTATTTGATGTGTATAGCAGTAGTGAGAAGAGAGAAGATAAACTGAGGCATTAAGTCAGTGACACACCAGGAAGTTTAGATGGGAACCTAGAGGCCCTGGTACTGCATACTTTCCCTGGGCAGGTGGTCGACTCATAGCCGGGTGGTCTTGGAGGTGGAGAGCCAGGGAGCCTGAGGGTGGAAATCTCACAGGGCTGCTGTCTGGGAGACAGTGAAGGGGAGGAGGTAAATGCTTAACAGTAGCGGGTAGTGAGTGAGGAGAGTCAGATTGCTTCTTTAAGCTTTCGTTTACATTTTCCAGAGAAAGAACAACTTGGTCTGACGTTCTCAGCTCGTGGGGCGTGTGTCGTCCCTAACTGCTTGTTATGTTTGCCATGTAAAACGTCCCCATGGGATTGTGTGTTTGAAAACTTGGTCTCTAGCTAATGGCACTCTCTTGGGAGGTTATGGGAACTTTGGGAGGAAGTTACACGCCTTGAGAGGTGCCCGCCCTGCTTCTGCCTGCTGTCCTTGTCCTGATCTACCGTCTGTGCCTCCTGCCACAGAGCAGGCTGCTGCTGTGCCTCCCCTCCATAAAGAACTCTAGACTCAGACTGTGAGCCAAAACAGACCCTTCCTTCTTCAGGTAATTTCATGCTGGTGAGGAGGAGTCATGAATACACAGCTTTAAGAGCATCGGTGAGTTTGAATGCCAAGAAGTTAGCTTCAGGAGGAGACTTGGAGTTGGGAGGGAGGTCACAACATTCTCAGTTTGGGGAAGAACCTTTACCATCTGCCTTGCTGGGAGCTGCCCAAGAGAGCTCGTTCTGCAACTTACCGCTCACCCTGACCCCATGCCCACCAGTGTACTTGCCAACCCCTCCAGGCTCTGCACAGACAGCCAATGGCACCTCAACTTCAGCTGCTTCCTGTGTCTTTTTCTTCCTCCTTTCCTCCTTTCTCTTCCATGTTCCTTTGCTCTGTCTGTCTGCTTGTCAGTAAAAAACAGCCACTCTCCACCTGCCCAAAGCTCCTGAGAGTCTGGCATCTCAGGGTGGCACCATGTCTGCTCTAACATTCAGGCTGTGGACTGAAGCTAAGGATCCGGGTTCAAGAGAGGGGTCCTAACGCAAAGTCAGAGGGAAAAAAAAATCCCATGGATGGGATGGATGTGGCTAAAATTTGGGCTTGAACTATAGAATGGCAGGCCAGAGAGTACAAAGTTCCCAAACCCTTGATTATGTTCTTGATTTTCATTAAATGTTTTTGAGGGCCAAGTTCATGGCCAAAGAGAACTGTGAGTGCAAAGGCTTTGAAAGGAAGAGGTTGTCAAGGGTGAAGCATGGCACAGTCTGGCCTTGATTTCCTAACTGTGGCATTTCTGCACTGTACCCTCTTCCAGGGTTTTCTTGGGATGAGCCCAGGCTGCAGAGGTGGTTGGGTGCCAGTGTGGAGCTGGTCTCCATCCAAGCATGCCTTCTTATTGCTAGAGCTCTGGTTTGGCAAGGCTTGACAGGGCATAGGGGTGTGTGTGAGAGGATAAGTCTGAACACAGTGTGGAAAGATCATGCAGGTCTTTCCCTATGCTGCTCCAGCGCACAAGGAAATTTGAGTTTGACCACATCCTTCTTGGAATTGGATCCTTTCATTTGTTCTAAAACATTGGGCAATGTTTAGATATCAGGAAACCAAAGAGAGTTGACCCACAATTACATAATAATAGTACATTTAAAAATATCGAATGAATTCTGTGGTAGTTTTTTATTAGTTTATGACGAAAAAAACCTCATTTACAATAGGGAATCTTAGATGTCCATCAACCAATGAAAATGTGGTGCATAGTGACCATGGAATTTTATTCAGCTGTAAAGAAACATGTAATGTGCAGGAAAATGAATATAATTGGAAATATTATGTTAGGTAGGGTAACTTGGGAAGACATCAATATGCTCCCTCATGTATGGCTCTCATTATATGTGTGTATTTATGTGGGAGGGAGTGTGGGCAGATGTCAGGAAAGCAGGAAGCAGCCTGGGAGGGGGAAAGAAAAAGGCATTAAGGGAGCCGGGAGGGAGGGTAACAGACCGCGTGACCGGAAGGTGGAAAAGGAAGTACGGGGACAAAGGGGACAGAATAGGGGTGCAGAGGTGGGGAATGGAGGGAGGAATCAACAAAACCCAACAAAAATGTGTGAAAGGCTGTGAGGAAATGTGTTATTTTCCATGCCAATCTAAAAAGCAACTAAACAAAAACGGAGGTGGGGCTAAGGAGAGGGTTCAGTCCCAGTTCGTCCCCAGAAACAATATAAGAAGCCAGATACTGTCCACATGTGACCCCAGCAGGGGCCAGCTAGCTGGGAAAAGGTGGGGCTGCAGAAACTAGAGAAGCCTCAACTTGCTGGAAGGAGAGTGTTGGCTTCAGAAAGCTGTTC
Organism: Peromyscus aztecus; assembly: GCA_902168405.1. NCBI lineage: Eukaryota > Metazoa > Chordata > Mammalia > Rodentia > Cricetidae > Peromyscus > Peromyscus aztecus. The sequence continues at coordinate 15,176 of CABHPQ010169110.1, read as the reverse complement.
TCTGAACACACACACACACCTGTGTACACCCATGCACACACGCAAAATAGCCTGGTCTACAGAGTGAGTTCCAGCACAGGCTCCAAAGCTACATAGAGAAATCCTGTCTCAAAAAGCCCTCCCCCCTCCACAAAAAAGTAAAACTAACAATAAAACCACAGGAAATAACATTTCTCACATTCATCTACAACTGATTTCTGATGTTTTAAAAAATGATTAACTGCATACTGCATTAAAATTGCACTGAATATGAATTTTCCATTAAAAACATTTTAGCCTAATTTCACTCAGTTCACAGTTTCAGAGTTAAGGGCTTGGTGGCACACGCCTTTGATCTCAGCACTGGACAGGCAGAGGCAGGCGGATCTCTGTGAGTTGGGGGCCAGCCTGATGCTCTACATAGCAAGTTCCAGGACAGCGAGAACTATGTGATAGAGAAACTGTGTCTTAAAAAAAAAAAAATCAAACTAACAAACAAAAAGAGCTAATTGAGCTCATTCTTTCCCAAGTGTTACTGATAGAATGAACGGTGGTTGGGGTTATAGTTAGGGCCGGGAAGGAATGGTGTGCCTGTATCTTTTACTCCTTTGCAGTGTATCACCTCAGTCTGAACAGGACCACGCAACTGTTGGCCTGTAAATCACTTTATATAAAATGTTGCAGAAGCAGCACCATGCAAGCTCTGAGTCCAGGCCTTGAGAGATGATGTAAACTTTTTCAATCCCTGAGGACATGCAATGACCTCCTAGCAAGAGAACCCAGACCTAACCCTCCAACTCGAGCTACCCCCATGGCCGACAGAACAGGGAGAGAGCAGCAGAAACCTCAGACACCACACAGTGTTGTTTTAGGACTCTGGGACTTCAGCAATAAGTGACCAATACGACTGGTATCCTGCCGAGGCCACAATGGAGTCCTTTGCCCATGGAAGACCTTATGGACTTAGGACAGTGCTCAGTAGTAGAGCAGTTGTTGGGTGTGTGTGAGGCCTGGGTCCAATCTGCAGATCCCCAGCTCCAAAAACCAAACCCTCAAGCAACAACAACAACAACGTTTCCCGACCTCCCAGTACAATGAGGTAAGGTTCCCACCGTTGAAGTGACTGAGAAATCCTACAGATTCACCTTTCAGCCCCAAATGTAACAATGTGTGCCATGTGGAATTTTATCACTGAGCAAAACAGGGTGAGAGGAAGCTGCTAAAGGGACTGCATGCCTGCTCTGCGTTTCTGCTCTCACCTGTGCTCCAGGCGGTGTGGCCAGTGTGGCCAGTGTGGCCGTGCCCTCTGCGTTAGGAGAGCTGGACCCTTCCTCCCTGCTCTTCTTTTCGGGTGGGAGCACTCCCCCTCAGCAGCTGCCTGCACACTGGTAGACAAGGCTGTTTCCCTAAGGGGTGCACTTCTCCTTTCCCCATTCTCCCTCCCTGACAGCATGACATTCTTGCAGGAATTTAAATTAAAACTCTTCTCCCTAGTCTCTACTGCAGGATAAACTTTGCTGCTTTATGGAAAAAGAAACACATAGCCAGGCCCAGTGGCCCATGCCTTGAATCCCAGCACTTGGGAGGCAGAAGTAGGCAGAGCTCTGTGAGTTCAAGGCCAGCCAAAAAACCACAGAAATGCATAGTCCGGCAGTGTTTCTTTCATGGGTTTCCAATGGATTTTGTTTTTGTTTTCTGAGACAAGGTCTCTGTGGTGATATATTGTGTACCCTAATAAACTTGCCTGAGGATCAAAGGACAGAGTCAGCCACTAGATTAGACATAGAGGTCAGGCAGTGGTGGCACACATTTTTAATTCCAGTACTTGAGATCTCAAGCCTTTGCTTGGGAAGCACACACGCCTTTAATCCCAGGAAGTAATATGGCAGGCCAGAGAAAGGTATATAAGGTGTGAGGAAACAGGACCTCACTCTCCTCAGGCTGAGGATTTCATAGAGGTAAGAACTAGTGGCTGACTGTTCTGCTTCTCTGATCTTTCAGCTTTCAGTCTGATATCTGGCGCCAGGTTTTTATTAAAAGACCATCTAAGATTCGAACAACAGGTCTCATGATGGAGGACAACCTTAAACTTCTGATCCTCCTGATCCACCACGTCCTGAAGGCTGGGATTACAGGTGTGGGCAATTGTGCCTCCTTAAGCAGTTCTGGGAATCAAACGCAGGGCTTCATTTACACATTAAGCTGTAGAAGCTGTTATACCTCAGCAGCTCTCCCTCCAGGTTCAGCTTTCAGAACACTGTCAATGGGACAAGTCAGATGAAACCTTTTGAGGCTCATTTCTGTAACTCATCTACTCATGTCTTAGGCTATGTGAATAATTTGTTTCCTTCTATGTTTGAGGAGTATTCCATTGTGCCAATGTACAACAACTTGTTGACGTTCGTTAGATGTTAAGGTTGGTTCTGTTTGGCATGATTATAAGGAGAGCTATAATAAACCTCTCATTTTAATTCATAAAACTACTGTATCAGCAGTAATATTAAACAGCCATTTATAATGTCTGACTTTATATATCAAGACTTTACCTTAGTAGTTTTGGGAGTGTTAAATAAGGATATCCTTTTTATTATGCCTTTTTTTAGTATATATTAATTGTAAAATAAATTGATGATTTTCATTGTTACATTTATTTTGAGACATGTCACATAGCCCAGGCTGACCTCCAGCTTGTTATGTAGCTAAGGATGACCTTGTACTCATAATTCTCCTGCCTAAGCCTCCCACGTGCTGGGGTAACAGGTGTAAGCCACTATGGCTGGTTTTCCTTATGACATTTTCATAAAACACACTTGCGTCACGTTCACCTACACATGGCAGTCTGCCTCCAACCTTCTGGCCCTCTCCCTGCCTGCCCTTTAATAGTTCCTTTTCCGCTGCATAATCTGTTTTTCTGGAGTCTACATATGAAAGAAAAGATGCAGTCCTTGTCTCTTTCTCATTTGGAAAACAGCTCGGTTTGACCTCTTGTGCCAAGCAGCCTGTGGGTGGCCACAGATATAAAGCCTAGCACTGGGGTCAGCTGAACAACTGTGTGTGATAAAGTGTCAGACTGCATGCTGTCTGTATCAATCAGGGAACTTTCCAGAAACACAGAATTGCCTGAGTTAGGACTTCTTTTGCTGCAAAAACCATGACTAAAAAGCAAGTTGGGCGGAGGGTTTATTTGGCTTACACTTCCACATCACTGCTCGTCATGGAAGAAAGTCAGGACAGGAACTCAAACAGGGCTGGAACCTGGAGGCAGGAGCTGATGCTGAGGCCATGGAGGAGTGCTGCTTACTGGCTTGCTTAGCCTGATCTCTTATAGAACCCAGGACCACCAGCCCAGGGATAGAACCACCCACAGTGGGCTGGACCCTCCCCATCAATCACTAATTGAGAAAGTACCTTACAGCCAGATCTTATGGAGGCATTTTCTCAGTTGATCTCTTTTCAGATAACTCTAGTTTGTGTGTCAAGTTGACATAAGACTAGTCAGCACAATTGACCCTCCCTTGCCAACTTGACACACAAACACATCGCTATTAAGCCATGCTTTTCCTTTCTAATTTATCCCCAAGATCTCACATTAAAAAATTTAAATAACTTTAAAAGTCCCACAGTCTTTACAAATTCAAACACATTAAAATTTCAGTCTCTTTAAAATACCAAATTTCTCTAAAAATCCAGAATGTCTTTTTTTTGTTGTTTTTTGTTTTTGTTTTTTTGAGACAGGGTTTCTCTGTGTAGCTTTGGAGCCTTTCCTGGAACTCACTCTGTAGCCCAGGCTGGCCTTGAACTCACAGAGATCCACCTGCCTCTGCCTCCTGAGTGCTGGGATTAAAGGCGTGAACCACCACCGCCCAGCCAGAATGTCTTTTAAAAGTTCAAAGTCTTTCAGCTGTGGACTTCTATAAACATCGTAATTAAATTATATACCTTCTTCAAAAGGGACGAACCAGGACACAGTCACAATCTGAGCCAAGCAAAATCAAATTTCAACAGTATAAATAAGTCAATGTCCGATTATCTGGGATTCACTCATGATCTTCTGGGCTCCTCCAAGGAGTTTGAGTCACTTCTCCGGCTCCACTCTCTGCAGCACACACAGTTCATCTTCTAGTCTCCAGCTGGCTCTACTCCACAGCTGCTGCTGCTCTTGGTGGTCATCCCATGGTCCTGGCATCTCCAAAATTTGGAGGTCCCTGCTGCAACTGGGCTGCACTTTCACCAATGGCCTCTCCTGGATGCTCACAATACCAGCCTCAGCTGTTCTCCATGATCCCTTCATGCTTTCAAAACCAGTACCACCTAGGTGACTCTTAAACTACCAAGTTTGGCTGTCAGCACAAAGTACAACTTCAGTTGCTTCTGAAACACACAGCTTGTATGTGCTGACCCTGAGGAAACACTTCCTGGAAGATTTCACCTCAGTGATGCTGGTCTCTTCTCAATCACAGCTAATTTCTTAGCTCTAGCTAAGCAGCATCAATTGGTCCAGTAATGCAAAGGTTTCTCTTCAATGTTGCCAGTCTTTCGTTAATCATGCTGACTCTTCAGCCCCAGCTGACCAGAACAATAGAATCTTAATTCAAGATAGCAAACCACCCCATAGAGTCTTTAAACTTCCCTCCAAAACTTCACAAGCCAGGCCTCCATCTTCTGCACTGTTCTCAACATTCTTATCTTCCAAGCTCATACAGAACAGCTCACTGAACTCTCAAGACTCAATGGTTTTTCAGTCCAACGCTCCAAAGTCCTTCCACCGGTCCACCTAAAAACATGGCTAGGTCTGTCACAGCAATATCCCACAATCTTGATACCAACTTGTCTTAGTTAGGGTTTCTATTTCTGCGACAGAACACCATGACCAAAAGCAAGTTGGGGAGGAAAGGCTTACACTTCCACATTGCTGTTCAATAGGCTGGGTCGCTAGAGCTCTGTTTGGATTATGCCTCTTCCCTAAATTCAAATGTTGAAGCACTTCTCCTCACTGAGACTGAATTGGAAGGCAGAGCCTCGAGGGAAGTAATGAAGGAGAAATGAGGTCACGGGCTGAGGCCTTTCTACAACAGGCTGCTGTCTTTACAAGAAAGACAATTGCTGTGTCTCTTTTTCTACAGGTGCACAGAAGAGACGCCATGTGAGGACAAGCAGAAGGCAGCTGTGCGAGAGGCAGGAAGGAAGCCTCACCAGGCACAAATCATGCTAGCGCTTTGATCGTGAACTTCTGGCCTCCATAACTTTAGGAAAATAAATATCAGTTGTTGAGGTCACCCCATCTGTAGTACTTAGTTATGGTAATCCTGGTAGACAAACGTAGGTAGGGGCATAGATTTACATTCATTTTAAGGAATTGGTTTATGCAGTTGTGTGGCCTGGCCAGTTGGAAATCTTCAAGGCAGATTGTCACACTAACAACTCAGTGAAGCTACATATTCTCTTGAAAACTGCAGTTTGTGTTCTTATCTTCAGCTGACAGTATGAACCTCACCCATATATGTTATCAAGCTTAATCTCCTTTATTTAAATCAACCAATTTAAAATCCAGTGAGACAGTGCATAGCTATAGCCCTAGTTACTTGGGAAGCTGAGACAAGAGGAGATTCAAGCCCAAGAGTTTGAGACCAACGTAGGCAACATAGGGGACACTGCCTCAAATACACATACACACACACACACACACACACACAGAGAGAGAGAGAGAGAGAGAGAGAGAGAGAGAGAGAGAGAATGAGAATCAGCTGAAGCAAATGCTATCACATATACAAAGTATCTTCACAGCCACATATAGACTAGTGTCTGACCCAACTAGACCCATAGCTTAAGCTGGCATTGGAGTAACCCTTACCCTGGTCATGGATTTTAGGAAGGAGCTCATTTGAAGCATAGAGCTTCATCTGCCTTGCCATCCTCTGTCCTCTCACTACATAAATATGGAAGGAATCCAGCTGATGGCTAGGGAGGGGGCTGCCATGACAGCCAGTTCAACAGAGCTGTTGTTTGAAGAAGCATGGAGCCCAGTCCGTTGCTGGCCCCAAGTAGACTGGGTAAAGAGCATGATAAGTTCTGTTTCTGTTCAGCTCAGTGCTGGTGAGCCTTTGTACCACGAACTTGCCATCTAGGGAGGCAGCCCAGAGGCCCTGAGATTTTCAAACAGCACAGAGACTACCATTTATCTGTGGAGTTTTATCAAGAACCAGGCACAGAGCTCTAGGCACATTGTATCACATTATTTAGTCCTAAAAAGTCTCTGTGTGGTGAGCACCATTTCTACCAGATTTACAGATGAGCTAATGAGGCCTTGAGTTAAACGTAGGAGCAGAGCTGAGATGCACTCAAACAGTCTGGCTCCAGAGATCAGAGTTCCACCACTCAGTTCTTTTGATTTAACACACCTCTATAAACCACACAAGGCTATGTATGTCCATACCATAAACACATGTAAAGCCAGGCGGTGGTTTGGAGCATAACAATTCTGCATAGATCATGTGTGGATAGAAAACTTGTGTGTTTGTTCCTTTGTGCTCTTGTCACCAATATGCATGACAGAAACAACTTCAAGGTCTTTTGGGGGTCACTTTTCTGGAAGTTTCAGTCCATCATTGCAGAGGGGTTGGCATGGTGCACCTCGTGATGGCCAAATGTGAGGCAGTGGTTGGTCACATTGTGATGGACTAGGAGGCAGAATGCAGGTTGGACCAGGAGTGGGCATAACCAGCCTCCAAAGAATCACCCTGCTGGCCAAGCTCTACAGCTGCATAGTAGTGGCCAAAACTGAGGACCAAGCTCTCAACATGTGGGCCTGTAGGAAATACTGCAAACTCTAGAGAATTTTAACCTGATGCATTTTAGCTTATTGGATGCTTTGGACCTTAGAAAGCTTTCATTGTATTGGCAGCTAGAGAGGGATAGGGATGACATGGATTTGTTGACAGAAGACATATGGTATTCTTGAGTTTAGTTTTTTTGAGTACTGAACTGTGCAGGTATTTATTTTGGCTTTTCATGTTAATATTTGATATATGAAATTCACAATTCATAAATCTTTGTTCTTTTGTCAGTTGTTAAAGATCAAATTATAGATCTCATTTGTTTAATTCTTATAAGATTTCACTTGCTATAAGAATTCTCAAGTGAAAGATACTTGCCCCCAAGTAACGTTGCCCACTATCCCATATCACTGGGCCGCTAAGCCAGGAACTTGGAGCACTTAGGAATCCTGGTACTTCAGAGATGTAGAATGGATCCTCTTGCTGTCTGACAGCTCTGTGGCCTGCCTTCCACAACACTGATGCTTCTGTGACCTACAGAGGGTGGGTCATGTGGCTCACAAGTCCAAACTCCAGTTACATGCCTCTTGCTTTGACAGGGGTCTTAAAAACACTCATGTCCTTCAACACAGATGAAGATTAAACTTGTTGGAATCCTGCATTCTCTCGCTTTGTCAGACTGCAGGAGACATTTGTTTAAAATACTCTCTGACTGAAATCTGGATGTCACAGATGCATCCATCCATTGATGAGGTTATTCTACTTGCCAAGGCCTGGTGAGAAACCTGTGTGAAATGGGGTCCATACCCTGAAACCAAAATCTGTGGAATCTTGTTTGCAGATGTGATTAAGGATCTGGAGCTGAGATCTTCCTGGACTAGTGTTTGGAGCTTAAATTCAATGTGTCATTGTAAGAGATGACAGAGAAGAAGACTCAGAGACAGAAAAGGCCATCATGTAGCCAGAGCAGAGACTGAAGTGATGCAGTTACAGCCAAGGAACAGCTGTAGCCTCAGAAGCAGGAAGAGGCAGGGAAGCATCCTCCCCCAAGATGCATGGCAGGGAGCACAACCTGTATCTTCAGAACAGTGACTGAACACATTCCTGTTGCCTCAAGCCTCCAAATTGTGGACGTTTGGTAAGGTGGCCACATTCATATGGGATATATAGGGCCATACTTAATGGAATATATATTGAGACTCTTTTTTTTTTTTAAAGATTTACTTATTCATTATGTATACAGTGTTCTGTCTGCATGTATGCCTGCAGGCCAGAAGAGGGCACCAGATTTCATTACAGATGGTTGTGAGCCACCATATGGTTGCTGGGAATTGAACTCAGGACCTTTGGAAGAGCAGCAGTGCTCTTAACCGCTGAGCCATTTCTCCAGCCCATATATTGAGACTCTTGAGTTGCAAGCATGGAAGGCTAATGAAAAAGACATTTGTCTTAAGGAAGCTAGTTACTAGAACTGAAGGTTGAGAAAGGCACTGGAGCTAGCACAGTGGTTCACACCTGTATTCCCAGCACACAGACACTGAGACTGAGGCAGAAGGATCATAAGTTCAAGGATATCCTGGGATAACTAGTAAGATCTTATCTCAAAATAAAATATCTGAACCTCAGGATGGAAAGAGATGGAATGCAGGCCTGGAGTCCTGGTAGGACCCTCCTGTAGACAAATTTCTAAATGTTCTTAATAAACAAAAAACACAGAGCCAAATATAGGAGTGAAAGCCTTAGAGAGATCAGGGAAATAGGGAAAGCCACCAGCCAACCTTACCTCACCAACTCTGCAGCTTCCAAATGTGAGTTACTTCCTCTCTACCCACGTCTGTGTGCCTTGCTGTGGAATTAAGGCATGTGCCACCACACCTGGCTCTGTTTCCAGTGTGGCCTTGAACACACAGAGATCCTGCCTGCTAAGTGATAGGATTAAGGGCATGTGCTACCGCTGCCTGACTTCTTTGTTTACTTATAATGGCTTTTCCAGAACAGCCGGGATCACACAGAGAAAATCTGTCTCAAAACAAACAAAAAACAAATCCACTACTCTATAGTGTACTGTGCAGTGAAGCTAGGCTGTTCAGAAACTTATGTGCGCCCAATACATATTCTGCTTAGAATATTTTCAATTTATAGTGAGGGAGTGACCTCGCCATAACAGAGTGGCTTCCTTGCTGCAAAACAACAGTAGACAGTATTTCATCTTTCTCTAAGAAGCAAGGAGAAAGCCACGATGCTTCTTCTGGCTTAGTCTAGAAGGCATAAGCTGTCATATTGCCAGCCACTAAGAACAACCAACGTTTAAGGGGAGGAGCTATCCTTTGCTTGGAAGAATCAAAATATTTATGGATAGATTGAAAATTTTTAAATTCATTCTTATTTATGCTTACCTGCTTTTATACACAGAGGCTAGAAGAAGGTGTCAGAACCCCTGGAACTAGAGTTACAGATGGTTGTGAGTCCCTTATGTGTGTGTCAAAAACCAAAGCTGGGTCCTCTGCCAGAGCACCAAGTGCTCTTAGCCACCAAGCCATCTCTCCAGCAGCCCCCATTTATGGGAGATTTTAAAAATCACTAGGGGACCAGATGGTGGTGGCACATACCTTTAATCCCAGCACTCAGGAGGCAGATGCAGGTGGATGCTCTGTGAGTCTGAGGTCAGCCTGGTCTACAGAGTGAGTTCCAGAACAGCTAGGAGTACATAGAGAAACCCTGTCTCAGAAAACAAACAACAAAACCAAAACAAAACAAGTCCCCCTCAATAACCAAAAAAAAAAAAAAAAATCACTACTGGGATTATTTTAAGTTAAAAGAGGCCACAGAGCTAATGTAATATGCTCCAGGTTCCCAGCGTTTGTGAGCTGTCATTCATGCTGGGGTGGGCTTTGGTGATGCAGCTGGCTTTGAGTCATTTCTGCTCCTGTAAGTAGCCCCAATAAAATTCATCAGTTGACCAAGTTGGACTTTGGTAGTAGCCATACTTCATTCTGTCATGGGCTCCCTGTATCTAGGGTGAATGAATGCGTGTGTAACAGCTCCCAAAAAAAGCTTTGTCATACAACATCCATGAACATGGGAATTCTTTCCATCTTCTAGTGTTCCTTTGATTTCTTTCTTCAGTGTTTTAATTTTTCCACTGTAGAAATCTTTCATTTCCTGATTTATGTTTATTTCAAAGTTGGTTTTGTTGTTATTTTGAAATGATTGTGAATGGGGATGTTGTGCTGATTTTATTTATTATTTATTTTAAAATCGCATTTATTTGTGTGTGTGTGTGTGTGTGTGTGTGTGTGTGTGTGTGTGTGTGTACAAGTGCACACAAGCACATGTATGCTGTCACAATGTGTATGTAAAGGCCACAGGACAACTTTCTAGAGTCAGTTCCATTCTCTACTAACACCACATAAGTCCCGGGGATTGAACTCAGGCTATCTGGAGTCTTTAGGGTCTCTTATGTGTCATCTGCACATAAAGACTTTTCCTTTTTCATTTGTATGTGTCTCCCTTCTGTTCCCCTCTGGGATTGTTACTTTAGCTAAGACTTCAATTACTGTACTGGGTATGAGTGGGGAAAGTGGCCACCACTGTCTAGTCTTGTCTGGAAATGCTTTGATTTTTCCTGTCTAGTATAATTGTGGGGTGGGCTCATCATTATTAGTCATTATTATGTTGAGGTATGGTCCTTCTGTTCCTGATTTTTTTCAAGGCTTTTGGTGAAGAGATTTGGAGCTTTGTCAAAGTTCTTTTTTCTTCTTTGAGATGATAGTGTGATTTATTTATTTATTTATTTATTTATTTATTTATTTATTTAAGTTTTCTGAGACAGGGTTTCTGTGCAGCTTTGGAGCCTGTCCTGGAATTCAAACTGTAGACCAGGTTAGCCTCAAACTCACAGAGACCCACCTGCCTCTGCCTTCCGAGTGCTGGGATCAAAGGTGTGCACCCCCCCCCAGCCTGATAGTTGATTTCTGTCTTGAGTTTATTCATCGAATGTATACCATTATTGATTTGCATATATTAAGCCATCTCTATATCACTGGAATGAAGTCACCTTGAACATGATGAATGATCTTTTTAATGTGTTCTTGAAACCAGTTTGCAAGTATTTTACTGAGAATGTTTGCATCTGTGTTCACCAGGGAGGCTTGCCTATAACTCTCTCTCTCTCTCTCTCTCTCTCTCTCTCTCTCTCTCTCTCTCTCTCTCTCTCTCTCTCTGTGTGTGTGTGTGGTTGTGGGTGTGTGTGTGTGTGTGTGCTGTGCTCATGTATGTGCAGGTGTGCATGTATGTATGTGCATATGCATGTGGGAGGTCAATGTCAATGTGTCTTATCTTGATTGTGCTCCACCTTTGTTGTTCTTTGTTTTTTGTTTTGTTTTGTTTGAGATAGGGTCTTTCACAGAACCAGAAACTCATCAGTTCAACTATGCTGGCTCTGCTCCCCTTCCCTCAAGGCTGGAGTTACAGGCTGGCTCTTGTCATGCCCAGATCTCTATCTGGGTTTTTCAGATCTGCACTCAGGTCTTTGGATTGCAGAGTAGGCACGTTACTACAGAGCTATCTCCCATGCTCCTGAAATCCACAAATATATGTTTTCTGGCCATGCCTCCAGAACTCTGGGTGACAGCTTTCCTGGCAGACCCCTGCCTCCATTTCACACTTAGATATAGTTTGCTTCTGAGAAAGCTGACCATTTCCAAAGCCACTCATTCCCAGCTCCTGCTATGTATCAGTTTCCTCTGTTAAGACCCAATGACTTCTAAAGAAGGCTCTTCAGATTCAAGTAAGCAACTCAGAACTCCCAGGAAGTCCCTGAAACTGACCATGTCATAAGCTCATCAGACCCCAAGGTCAGATAAGCAGGAAGGACTGCTGAAGCAACCAGACCAGACCAGACTAGCTGCCTGGAAGAGGCAACTTTCCAACCTGTTGAGCTGTCTATAAGTGGTGCAGTGAGCTGTCTACAAGTGGTGTGGTGAGGTCAGCTTTTATGAGCTGTTACTCATGCTGGGGTGGACTTTAATGATGCAGCTGCCTTTGAATTCTTTCTGATCCTATAAATAACCTCTCACCCAATAAACTCATTGGCTTACCAGGTTGGACTTTGATGATATCCTTATTTTGGTCTGTCACTGGGTCTCTGTCTGGGGTGAAGAGACACTTGTCCATGTCTCCCCAGGTACAGTGCCAGCTGATTTTTCTGCTCAAGTGTCCCCATCAGTATAAACAGAGCCTTCTTTTCCACCCCCTGTTCCCAAATACCCAGCAGCCACTTCCCAAATTACCACACAGAGGCTTATATTAATTATAAATATTTGACCGATTACTCAAGCTTATTACTAGCTACCTCTTACATTTAAATTAACCCATTTTTATTAATCTAAGTATTGCCATGTAGGATATTATTTTAATATTATTCTGCCAAAGCCTAGGGCAGAAGTCCATGCCACTTAGCAGTTTAAAGTGTGTTCATGCAATCAAAAAGGCTAAAAGATATGCAATAAAAGAGGTCCAGGTTGGAAAAAACCTCTAAATGAATAGTTTAAAAATAAAGTCTTTAAAGAGAGAAGTAAAATAATAATTAAAAAAATAAGCCATGTAGAGATGGGAAATACACAGGGAGTCCGGATCCTGTATGTTATTGTATTGATTTTGAATTTTTTTTAATGGCTGGTGGGCAAGAGACAGCTGCTGGCAGACATGGGCTTGTGAACAGGACTGCAAAATTGAACCAACCTAGATACTTTAGGGCTACCTTAACTTTAAAAAAGAAATAAAAAATATATTTATCAATGGAAATCAAAAACGCTTTGGAGTTTTGTTTTCACAGGAGATAAGACATTATGGATTCCTTTGGGGTTAATATGGATCAGGTTTGCTCAGGGGAGACCTGATCTATTAACAAAGATTATAGCTGGTCTTCCCAGGACTTGGTTATTACCTCAAATTTTCTCCTTGGGACCCTAATGATACTTCGTCTACAGACAGCAGGAAGCAGTACAGAGAAAACTATGCCCACATTCCCAAGAGTTGGGGGTATGGGTATTCTTTGATTATTTGGTGGGTTATGGATGTTTGTTATCATTTAGGGGAATATAAGAATGATAGGATGGGGGGCTGGAGAGATGGCTCAGTGGTTAAGAGCACAGACTGTTCTTCCAAAGGTCCTGAGTTCAATTCCCAGCAATCACACGGTGGCTCACAACCACCTGTAATGATATCTGGTGCCCTCTTCTGGCCTGCAGGGACACATGCAGACAGAACACTGTATATATAATAAATAAATATTTTTTAAAAAAGAATGATAGGAGAGAAGAGTAGATTGTTGAATCTACTTTAAATAATAGGGTAGATTATTGAATTGACTATAAACTAAGGAACAACTATTGATCTCAAATATTTTGTATTTGTAAGGACTTTTGTATATTGATATAAATTTAAAGTAATTTTTGTTACAACATACTATGTATATATATATATATTTCTACTTTTGTTTAAAGGATTTTTGTGTATTGATATGAATTTAAAGTTACTTTTGTTACACTATACATATGTTTCTATTCTTGTCTAAAGGGTTTTTGTATATTGATACAAATTTAAGGTTGTTTTGTTATCACATATTATATATATGTTTCTACTCTTGTTTAAGGTATTGTGCCTATGCAGTTCATTTAAAAAAGTAAGGTAAAGTTCTAGTTTTTGAAAGCTATTATTATAAACTATATAAGACAATCAAGAAACATAGGTCAGTAGTTAGTCATTTATAACAACCAAATTTTTAGATAGGTATATTTTCTAGGTTAAATAGATATGTTTTAGATAGATGGTCTTCAAATACTTCAAAGGCCTATAGAATATGGCATTTAAAAATGTTTTGTTAACTGCAAGTTTTCATGACAATGAACATTTTTGGTATCTGAATTAGGTGCTGCTTTTACAAATCCTCACATGTGGAAGTGTCTTTGGAACTGGGCAAGAGACTTTGTTGAGAGGGGTGAAACAGTAAACATTGTTGCATAGTTTGTGACTGTCAGGTTTCCAGGAGTGATGCTGGCCCAGCATCTGTCATGAAGGTGTAAACTGGGGTTGTAGTGAGACCCATGCTGTGTCATATAAGCCCTTCAAAGAAAGCATGGCAGCTACTTACCTAGCATAGATATGTGACAAGTGAGGTGCAGAGAGAGAGAGAGAGAGAGAGAGAGAGAGAGAGAGAGAGAGCAATAAGTGCCCCCATGCCTGCCTGCACATTAGGGAGTGGGGCTTCCTAGCTGCCTCTCTTCAGTGGCAGCCTGTAAGTGGGAACAGATGAGGTGGGCGCTGCTCTCCTTAGGTACCTTTCCCAGATACCCTGAAGCACAAAGGCACCACTTCTGACTTGTTTCAGTTTTCTTTGGAGAGGTGGTTCAGAGGGAATTCTTTTCCTAACCTTGTGATCAAGGGCAGCGTCCTTCACAGGGGCTGGCACGGTCAGCAGTTTTGTTTAACTTTGCCCTTGTTCCTTTGTTAACTCAGCTTGGACTCATCGGTCCCTGGAATTTGGTTCCTCATTTCCTAATGAAAAATCAAAACAACTTTGCAAGAGTAACTTGCAGCAGCTGCTGAGTTGGACCCTGAAGCTTGGGGCTCACTCGGCTGGGAGAGCTCCTCAGGAAACCCGCACCGACTTTAACAGCCTTTGTTAAATATGCGCTGTGGGGATGGGTTTCCAGTGGAGTCCGAAATGAAGCAGCTGATGCCAGAAAGCTGCCACTTCAGGTGTCAAAACCCCTACCCCACTGCCACACCGGCCCCATGGAAAGAATCTGTGACTGCGGCTGGTCCTCAATTCATTCTAGGTGGTAACACCTTGGTGGCTTCTCTTCATTATTAAGATGTTTAAAAATAAGACATCAGGTTTGGAGAGATGGCCCAGGGTGGTTAAAGGCATTTGCCACTCCTCCAGAGGACCTGTGTTCTAATCCCAGCACCCACTCCGGTGGCTCCCAACTACCTGTAAGTCCAGAAAAGATCCGATGCTCTTTTCTCTGTGGTCATCCACACATTCATGGCCCACACTCACTCAGATACATAAATAAAAATAAATCTTTTTTAAAATACCCAAAATAGGTCAGGTGTGCTGGCACACACCTTGAGTCCCAGCACTCAGGAGGCAGCGGCAGGCAGATCTCTGTGAGTTTGAGGCCAGCTTGGTCTACTTTAGTGAGTTCCAGGACAGCCAGGGACTCTACATAGTGAGAACCTGTCTCAAAAACACAAACAAACACACAAAACAAAACAAAATGAACAACAATAGACAAAACAAACCTTAAAATACACCTATCCTCCATTTCAGGCCAGTCTCAGGGCAGTATGTAATTCAACTACAGACACATCAGACTGGAATCTGAAGGATTCTGTTTGCAGGTGAACCAGTTGCAC
>CABHPQ010169109.1:0-42763 GCA_902168405.1 Peromyscus aztecus | reverse complement strand
CAGGCGCCTGTGTGACAATAAAAATCCTCTTGCTTGTTGCACCCAGTGCTCTGCATGTGGTAATTGGGCTGGGATCTCCAGAGTTCTTTCAACCCAAATTCTTTTTAAGGGTGGTCTGCTCCAGCAGCAATGCTTAGAAAAAGTCAATCATTATTATTGTAAGTACTAGTAACACTGCCCAGTGAGGGACTAGGAGCCGCCTTAGAGCTTTCCTACAACTCACAGACTATGAGGGACTTGGTGATCATGAGGGCAATAAGCAGATTTATGCTCAATAACAGCATAAGGTCCTCAGGTCCTCTAATCCTCCAGGCTCTGCCTCTCCAAGGCTCACTCAGCATGTTTCTGTTGACCACCAAGGCAGTATTTTTGAGTTGCAAAACTGCTTGCTGTTCCCCTCACATGGCCGCTAACAGAAAATTGTGATTTTACGAAGCAAGATAAACTCAAAACAGTGTAACCTTGAATATTTGTCATCATATATGAAGTTTTCAAATAATTCATAATAGTAATGCTAAAAGAATCAGATCTCTGCATTGTGTCCAGTTTTGATTTCCTGTGACAGCCTCCATTTGTTGTAAATTGAGGCTTCTTTGATAAAGGGGGGTAACTACCCTTATCTATACGTATAAGGATAAAATTTAGAATGTTGTTACGAATTATGTTGATCTAGAGCAGTCACAATAGTAGATTATTTTTTAAGATCCATGGTGCAGTAGTCCTGGGAAATTGGCTAGGTTTTTATTACCGTGTATGGTTTTACTCCTGTTGAGTGGGCCTCTGAGCCCAATTAGAAAACTCTTGGTTACCACCACCATGTGAGTACCATATATTAAAGCTTTATTGACAGCTTGCCATTGTGTTCATTATTGTGACTCATAGGTGTCACAGCTAGGTAGGACTACTAACTGCTTCCCTCCTTGGCCGCTTGCAAGGTATTTTCTGGTGCCATGGAAGCTAGACTGCCTTCAGATTACAACTAGCTCAAATAATTCCAGTCCAATGTCCTAAGGGTGTGGTGTCCTCAACAAGAGGAATTTACCTTCAACCTAAGAGACAACCAAGGGCGACAGCCATAGCCTATATTGTTTTAGGAGTCACTTTGACTGCCCTGGTTTAAGGAGATTTCTAAGGCTTTACAAAATGGTTCTGTTAGTTTGTGGTTCTTATAAGAACTATCATCAGCCTTAATGGCATAACTTCCAGATATATATGTATGTGTATGTACATATATTTATATGTGTACTGTATGAATTCATTATAAAATAATAAGATTTCTTGGGGTTTTATCAAATAACCTTTGTGTTGTTTGTCTCTCTCTCTGTCTTTTTCTTTCATCTTGAACTCTATACCACTGCCCCCACTGGAGTCCCTTCCGTGCTTTTCTGTTTCCACTCAACATCTCCTGTGTCCTACTGTTTCTCTCTCAACTCCTCTCCCACAATCCCTTTCTACTTTCCTGATTTTGTATTTACTTCATGTTGTACCCTCACATCTAAAGATCGGCACTAGGAACTTCAGATGGGAGAGAACATTGTGGCCTTTGGAGCCCAGCCCACATGGATGCATCTACATCACAGTTCCTACACTGATGGCTCAGGAACATCACAGAGGAGGTGGCAAAAAAAAAAGGCTTATAAAAAAAAAAAAGAACAACACTATTTCTGCTGTGAAACTGTCCCAGAAATGGCTGAATAAACAAGATCTGAACATTGACAACATCAATGGACATATTAATGTGGAAGCGGAAATATCTCATGGAGTCACCTCCAGGACATGGAACTATAGTCAAATGATGACTGCTGAGAGAGGGCAATTTAGCCTCCTCTAAAAATCAGCCTCCAAACTGAATGTCCAATACAAAATAGTCAGCTCTGAAAACATATTAATACAAGTAAAAATGGACTCAGGTGGTTTTGTTTATATATTTTTGCATACATATCCATAAAACACACACACACACACACACACACACACACACACACACACACACACACACACCCCTACACTTGGGGAAGAAGAGGCTACCAATTGGAAAGGGGGATATGGAAGGATTTTGAGGGAGGTTACTTGGGAGGAGCTAGCGGGAAGGTAGGGAAAGTGATGTAATTTTATTTTAATTAAAATGCATAAAAAGGATTTGATAGATTATGTGCAATTTTTGAACACGTTACAAAACTGATAATATTACATAGCATATCTATGTAAGATAAAAAACACAATCAGTGTGATGTTCCTCCATAATTCAAGTTCTTGCATACGAAGTCTGTCGTACATGTCTGTTCATCCTGCCTTTTATGTGAGGAGTTCCCAGGAGCTTTCTCAAAGGATAAAGTTTAAAGTAGACAGAATTCTATTTTTAGTCTAATCAAAGCTTTTATAAAGTTTCTAATAGTGAGATACAATAATTGTTTATAATTGAAATATTAATTAATTTTATTTTAATCTGAAAAAGTGCAATGTAGTTTCCTTATTACCAGTCTTTTAGAATGATACATTGTTAGTTATGAGAAAAGAACTAGTAGAAAACAAAATAAATGATGTGTTAATGATGTCTAGGAAGTAAGTAAAATGAATTTTGGTATTTCCTCGAATGCTAACTTTGATCAGATGGAAGAAACAGTGATCCAAGAGGTAAAGTTGAATCAGAGAAGTTATTGAGGAGCACTGTGGATGTAATTCTAGTCAAATATTTGTTATATTGTATAATAATAAAACTGATTTATGAGGAAATTCAACAACAATTACAGCTTAAGTGGAAAGTGACCATTTATCATCTGAATATGCACATTGACCAATCCACAATTTACTTTTCTTTCCTTAGGACTCAGATCAAAATATAAGAGGAAAACTATTTTTATTTGTAAAATGAATAAAGAAATGGTTCAGAGAAAATTTGTCTGAATTCTATCTAAAATACCAACTATGTTTAAATTGATCATCAAGGTGAATTTTTCAATGTGTATCACATGCTAATCACTACGCTAAGAGAATGGGAGATAAAAATAATAGTGAGTCAAAACTCTGAACCAAGAGATGTTTATCATTTAGTTACCACTGTAAGTCATACAGTGATAGTCAGATACATAGAAATAAAAGAGCAAAATACAAACACAGCAAAAATACCCAGTAACTAATTAAATAAATTAGCATTTGGATAAAATGGGAAAGTAATACGTAAAAAAAGAACCAAAGCTTACAACATGAAGTTCATCAGCCTTCAATTTATAGTGTAATGTCACATAAATTTGTCTAGAAGCTGCCAAGCAGTCATCTCACCTGAAGCATCTAGAAGTGGCAATCATACTGTGCCACTCAAGTTTCAGATACTTTATGTGCTATATTTAGTTCAGAATTAGACATATCAAGGGCATGATTTCATGTTTCTGAAATCATTGTCATGATTATAGTATTACATGTTCTCAAAGGTCTTTTACTAAGAAACTGAAAATTTACTCCAAAGAACTGAGGAATCACACACAGAGTGATAAATTTTTGAAAAACAAGAAATGAGTCTGCTTTTATTATTTTCCTGAGTGGATGTGTATGGAGACAGATATTGATTCTCTGTAGGGAGGGACTTCTTTTGCCTTTGTTCTTCATTGCAACTGCCGTGTTGAGACGCAGTAAATTTGCAATTGTGGGATGGGTAAAGGAATTGAAAGAACAGACCCCTCAGAAGTTGTAGTTAGACCATAAACTTTCAATATGGAACTTTCACAATAATCTGCTTCTATTATTTCTTTCAATATAAAAATCCATTTGATCTGGGACTTGCAATGTTAGTTGATATCAGGACCAGAAACACATTCAGTTTACATTGATTTGTTTGACGGTAGTACAGGGACTGCCTCAGCAATTGCACATGCAGGCATAATCTCAGTAACATGTGGTACTGGAAACAGTAGGATGCATAGAAGACAAGAAAGATTTCTTGGCAATGGAAAACTTCCTTATTGAAGACATACTGGTAACTTTGGAGTCATGTTTTCTGCAGTATTGGGGACCAAACATAGGATCTTATGCACACAAGACAAGTGCTGGGTCACTAAGAAGCATCCTTAGTCATAGTCTTAACGAACATTCAAATATGAGATTTTGTTTCTTCCAATAGTAAGGATGATTCATTCAGCCCCTACCGTTTTGTTTCTACCACCTTTAATGCTGGTTTCTTTGCACTTCTCTTTCATCCATACATGCATATTTTTTGTAGCCACAGTTCTCAAACTGTTTTACACTAAATTTCTCCATAAGTATAGATCTACTTGAGCTATGATTAAAGAGAAAATGTTCTTACCAATACGAATTTTTGCATAATGCATGCTGAACTCTTCTATCCAGCTTGTAACACTCTTTGGGAAGGTTAAGGATTTGGCTTGAAGTGTTATGATCAAGAAGTCAAGATAAGAGGCCAGAAAGAATAGCACTGTGGACAAAGAAAAATATGCAGTTTTATCCATGAAAGAGGTCTGATCTGTGACCGGAACTTGAGAAGCTCAAGTCTTCTCAACCATTACATATGTAATAATTGGCATGAAGAGAGAGATTGAGTTCACTACAGAATGAACTCATCCCCCATTCATGAGTGGATACTCTCTGAACAAGGCAGAAGTAAATATCTTTATTCAAATAACCTCTGAATGTCACAGGAAAAATGTACATTATTTTTATCTAAATCATCTACTGAATTTGACAATTTTTGCATTCACATTGATTTATAAAATAATAGATTGACCTTAGGATTTAATGAATTATTCATTTTTAATAAATTTATATTCCTAAACATAGTTTCTGATACATACACAAGTATATATGTAACAAATATGCATTATAAAGCTTAATAATAAAACTAGTTTCCATAAACCTTCACCTCTCCTGAAGAACTAAGCAATATCTAGCATAAATAATGTATTCTTTAATCAAATCTCTGCTTAGAGATAGTTCTAATAATAGTCAAGGTGTGACCTGTGCTATGAAAGTACTCTCTTACATTAATATTTGTTGTGTTAATAATTGTGTGGATGGCCATTCTGGATTTGAAACAGTAAAGATAATATTGCCTAGATATTAGATATAATTTGCTTTATTTTCTGATCAATAAAGTCACATTATTTGACTTAGTATTTTCTATTTCACTCAAGGGAATTAATTTTTAATATTTAGATGTATTTGCTTTATATGTATGAGTGTTAGCTTACACGTCTATATGTATGTTGACTATGAGCCTGCCTCTGATGCTTGTGGAGCTCCAAAGGGGGTATCTGATCCCATGGAACTGGAATTACAGAATGTTGTGATTCACTTTGTGGATCCTGGGACCTGAACCAGGGCCTAGTCAAGAACAATAAGTACTCTTAACCATTTAGTCATTGACCCAACCCTGGAGAATCTCATTTTAACATGTTTATCCTTTCGATTCTCCCCATGAATTTATATTTTAATGACATAGTTTAGAGGCTTTATACTCACACACAACTCCTTATTGGACACAAATTCGAGAATTACAATAGTTTAATATTTGCGTCTTCAAGGTTATATTCAAGTTATCCACATTGAGAGACACATGCTTTCTTCCTATGCTAATGAAGTGAGGACTAAACCTAGAATTTTGCATGCTTGAAATTCATGTGTAGCAATGCGATTAGTTATCACTGAATTCATAATGGTTTAATGGATTACAAATGTTTTCAAAGCCAGCTTGTCATTTTTGCCAGATACTGATGTTTCTTTCTTTTTTTCATTATTAAGAAATTTTCTATTCATTTTACATACCAACTACAGATCCCTCTCTCTTCTCTCCTCCTGCCCCCAGCCTTACTCCCCAGTCCACTCCCCATTTCCACCTCCTCCAAGGCAAGACCTGTGGGGAGTTAGCAGAGCCTGGTACATTCAGCTGAGACAGGTCCAAGCCCCTCCCCCTGCACCAAGGTTGTGTAAGGTGTCCCACCATAGGCACTGGGCTCCAAAAACCCTGCTCATGCACCAGAGATGGATTCTAATCCCACTGTCTGGGGGCCCCTTAAGCAGATCAAGCTACACAACTGTCTCTATGCAGAGGGCCTAGTCCAGTCCCATGGAGTCTCTACAGCTATTGGTCCACAGTTCATGAGTTCCCACTAGTTTGGTTTAATTGTCTCTGTACATTTCTGAATCATGATCTTGATGCCTCTTGCTCATAGAATCCCTCTTCTCTCTCTTCAACTGGACTCCTGGAGCTCTGTGTGGTGCTTGGCTGTGGATCTCTACATCCACTTTCCATCAGTTGCTGGGTGAAGGCTCTATGACGTCAGTTAGGGTGTTCACTAATCTGATTACCGGAGTAGGCCAGTTCAGGCACCCTTTCCACTATTGTTAGTAGTCTAAGGTGGGGTCATCCTTGTGGATTCCTGGGAACTTCCCTAGCACCCTGTTTCTCCCTATCCCCATGATGTTTCTTCCCTCTATCATGGTATCTCTTTCCTTGCTCTCCCATTCCATTCCTGTTACAGTTCGACCATCCAGTTTCCTTATTCTTTAAAGCAATAAAATTCCATAAAATAAAAACCAAATGAGCCCACTGTGCTGCGTTATACCTGTTTTCCCAGAATTAAAGAAAGTGAGTAAGGATTGCTATGACTTTGAGGCCCAACTGGAATACACAGTGGGGTCCTGGCCAGCCTGGGTTACTGGGTAAATTCATGCTTCAAAATACCAAAACCAAACCAACCAAATTAACAAAATCAACAGAACTATATTAAGAAATATGAGAAGATGACTTGCAAAATTAAAACAGTGCATTTTAGCACTAGATTATATTAAGAAAAAGTTTTAAGTACTTTATATTTATTGTGAGAAAAACATTCTTTATATATGAAACAGCTCCTTAAATGAGAATAAGTTAAATACAGTCCATCTTTGTGAGGATTTTTAAAAGTTGTTAAAATTTGATAAATGTATATTTAATATTAAAAATATTTTGATAATGTGTTAAAATTATATTTCTAAAATAATTGTGTCATATGTTAAACTTTCAATGTCTGCTGCTAAAGTTTTATCAAAACTGAATTTTGACATCAGGAGATATGTATGACTTTACAGGGCTGCACTCACTCAGCCAAGGAGTTTACTTTTTAAATTAACAAAGATAGTCTGAAATTATTTTGAGATAGATAAAAAATGTTAATATTGTAGACTTATGGAAGATATTTCCAGTTCAGATATTTTTACCTAAGTTTGAAGATCTCACTGCTCTTTCAGAGAAGAGCTCTGAAAAGCTGGTGGGTTTTCATTGTGGCAGACTCAGCTGTGACTTTAAGTTTCACATTGATATGTTAGAAAAAAAAAAAAGAAAATCAGAACAGTAAAAACAAGAACCAAAAGACAGAATAAGTAAATATACAATATGTCTAAAAGAGTATATATTTAGAAATTTCTAGAAACTTTAATTTGTAAAATGTGTCTGGAGCACTTAGTATACAGCTATTGTTATTCCAAAGACAATGGGCAAAGAAGGAAATGCATAACAATAAACACGCATAATTAGATATGAACTGTAGTGAAATACTTAACTCTCTTCTCACTTCCTTTTGTGTATTGTATATTCTGTAGCAATTTTCATTATTACATTGTTACTAAGGAGATTGGATTTGACTTCTGTTTTAATTTATACCAAGTTAGTCTCAATGGCCAATAAAAAAATATCTTCTTCATTTCTGTCATGGTTCTTAATGATTTTAGTCCAAGCAATTTATACTTGAATATTGCATGTCAAAAATGTATAGTCCAATATTTTTACATATTAATCTCTTAAAATGTGTAGCAAACCCAGTAGCAAGTTTGATTACATATTTATAGTAATGGTAGCTTTTAAACTAATAATAGCTTTTCTTTGTTGGTAGGTACATTAAATGTAATAGCTTATTATTAATTTATTATTTCACAATTGAAAGATAGAATATTATAATACAAATGTTAACCCTGAAAAATAGAGATTTTTTAGAAATAAAAGCATCATAATTTATAAACTCCAAAAATCTTCTTTAAAATATATTGTTGAAAAAATTGTTTTACACTAATAATAGTTTTTAAAAATACACTAATCTCTGGAATACCAACCACAACCAAAAGGAATATGAGAACACATACTTGATGGGTTTAATAAAAAACAAAAACAAAGAAAACACAAATTTTAATGTGTAGGGAAGTTAGGGGTGGATCTGAGAGAAGTTGGGGAAGGGGGTGAATATGATTAAAATACAATGTATGACATTATCAAAGAACTAATAAGATATGAAAAGATAAAACAAGTTTCTTTTAAAGTGCATACAATACAAAAGGAGGACTATCATGCTAAAATAAATTGATACTAGTTTTTGTAGATGCCTATTTTTTATCTTTATTGAGATTTTTATTTTTGTTTATTTTTTATTTTATTTTATTTATTTATCTATCTATCTATTTATTTATTTATTTATTTATTTATTTAGGTTTTTCAAGACAGGGTTTCTCTGTGTAGCTTTGCGCCTTTCCTGGAACTCACTCTGTAGTCCAGGCTGGCCTCGAACTCACAGAGATCCGCCTGGCTCTGCCTGTTTGTACAACTTTTCCTTGTTTAATAACATCCTTAACCTCAAACTGCAGGATGCCTGTAATATATTGTAGGGCAGGTGTATTATTAACAACATCCCCCTTTGTCTTTCTTGGAATTCACCAATTTATTCTATAGCTCTGAAAGTTGATTTTTTACAGCTTAACCTTGTTGATTGATAATGGCTTTTATTCCTATTGTTGGTCTGGATATATCATTCTATTTCGGTCTAACCTACAACTGTACTACTGAGAAATTTGTCATAATCTTCCTCAGCTTCACTTCTCTCACTGTTTGAGCTGGGATCTATATAATTCTCAGACTCTTTTTCTTTTTTCACTTGTCTTTAGTCTTTCTCTTTCTATTCTGTATATTTAAATATTTCTATTTTCCTATTTTCTAGTTCATTGACTCATTCTTCTGCCTACTCAGATCTATGCCTGCATGGCCCTAACAGCATTTATTACTTTCATAATTGTACTTGTCCTAACATTGTTCATGTTTTAAGTATTTTACCTATTTTAGTAATATAATCTTATTTTACATTCATTCATTGTTCCTTTTTCTTTCTTCCTTCTGTTCCTTCTTTCCTTCCTTCTTTCCTCCCTCCTTTCCTTCTTTCTTCCTTCCTTCCTTTTTTTTCTTTTTTAAAATGGGAACCTCTCATTGTAGCCGAGGTGGCACCATATTCCTTATGTGGCCCAGGCTAGCTTTGAACTCACTATGCAGTCCAGCCTGACTCAGAGTTATAGCAACCCTCCTGTCTCTGCCTCTCAACTGCTGGAATTGCAGTCATTATCATGCCTAGGCTTACAATGGTGGTGGTGGTGGTGGTGGTGGTGGTGTGTGTGTGTGTGTGTGTGTGTGTGTGTATTCTTCTTTCATAGACACCTTTAGTTTCCTGAACACTCTTAAGAAAATTATTTTGATATCTTTATTTAGCAAACATGCGACCTTATTTTTTTTTATTCATGGCCACCTTTTTAATGAAGTAATTTGTCCTTGAATCAGAAAGTATTGTTTCTTTGTACATTATGTGCTTTTAAATAGACTTTTACAGCTGTAATGTAGATTTTTATCTAATCATACTTGAAATTAGAATTTATCCTCCCTTGGTTTTGCTGACTACTGTTTGTGTTTGTTTATTGCTGTTGTCTGTCTTCCATTGTTTGTGTTTGGTTGTTGCTGTTGTCTGTGTCTGTCATTTTTTGGGTTTGGTTGTTGCTGTTGTCTGTCTTTCATTGTTTGTGTTTGGTTGTTCCTGTTTGTGTCTGCTGTTTTTTGGGTTTGGTTGCTGGTTGCTGTGTCTAACCTTTCTTGGATTTGGTTGCTGCTGTTGTCTGTGTCTATTGTGGTTTATATTTGTTTGTTGCTGTTGGTTGTGTCTAATTTTTTTATTTAGTTGTTGCTGTTGGCTGTGTCTACTATGGTTTGTATTTGGTTGTTGCTGTTTGCTGTTCTACCATACCCAGGTTTTATGTGAGTTCTTGGGATTCAAACTCAGGTCCTTGTGCAGCAAGTACTTTACCAATTGAAACTTCTAAATACTCTAGTGATCTGAGGCCGAAAATTATATAGATGGATGAATAAAAAGTGTGAGATTGAGAAACAAATTCAGAAACCAAAAGGCTCTGGTCCTTCAACCCTGTGAGAATTGCTTCAGGCAAAAATGATCTACATAGTAGAGAAAGGGTGCAGTGTGAACTGCTTCTCTATGTCTATCCTACAAAGTTGGAAGACATAGCACAGTGTTTGGGGGAGTGTCACTGAGACTGTTCTGGTTTCTTTAGGCTTTGCTTAAATTTCTTGATGACCAAATAAACTGTCAGACATGAATTTCTACCATGAGACATATCTTCAGATCAGCTCCAAAGTAACAGATCAAAGACTCTGAAGACAAGTCCATACTGTATTTTCCCTCAATATATGCTTATTTGCTTAGCTATTGGTAAAAGTGTCAAAAAACCCCTAATGAACACAGTGATACAAGGCAAATTCCATATAAAAAATGGTTATAAAAATGCAATCTCACAGATAGTCTATGCTAAATTTCCCAGACTATTGTAGCATTTTCATACATGTTTGTCTTTCCTTGCTGTTTCTGCTTTTCTCCATTATTTTAAATAAAACTCCCTTCCTTAGAGCTCATTAAAACAGGAGCAGATAAGGTAGGCACAGTGATACTGTCTGGGCCTGCTAGGATTTAGAGAATGTTCCCACATGAGGCTCCAGCTTATCACCTCAAGAAACATGATTACAATGTTGTGTTTAGGTTTCTTAGTGACTTAACTGGCAAATTGCTTTTTTACCTCTCTGGGATTCTACCATGGCTATTGGAAGTTGAGCTGGCTATTCCCTCTTGCTCTTCTCCTCGAGGTCTGACATTTTATAGCAGCTTTATTTTTTTTTAACAAAGAAGATTTAGAAAATGTCACTGAAATGTTTGTTTTGTTCTTCCCTTTTGCATTTTCTTGCCCTGATTGTGAAGAGAATTATTTTAAGGATTTTAATGGATTCATTTGGAATCCAGATATTAATAGGAATTTAAATATTGTTGACATTATAAAAACAGACTTCCACATGCCTGAAACCACACAGGAAAGAGTATAAAGGCAGCTACATAAGAAGTATGAAGAGAAATGAAAACATCAAAACAAGAATCGGTTTGAAACTCATATGTCAAGTCAGAGGTGCATCTGAATTGGGCTTGAAGGTCTGATATGAACACCAAGGTGTGGTGTCACACTTTTGGTGTGAGAATCTGGGAACTGACTTCCCAGTGTTCTATGATAAAGTTACTATCATGTGAATATGATATGAAATATACAAATGATGCCTAAATTATAGGAACATTTTGAAGTCATGTGAAATATTGGATTTTAAATGCTTATAATGGTTGTATAGTACACAATTAATGGAATGGCATTTTTTTTTGTTGAAAAAACAGTGAAAATATTTATGTGTCTCAATGAAACACTGTTGGGAAACTGTGTTTTTAGGAAGCCGAGATATACTCAAAACTTTACAGCCTTGAACATTTGCCATAATTTTGATCATAGGTATGACCCAATCACATCTGTGGTTAATAGGTTAAAGGAGAATTTCCAGCATACTTAGAAATAGAGAAAGTTTGGTGATAGATGGCAGACATATGAAGTTCAGAAAACCATTGAGTATGTAACACACAAATAGAAAGGGGAAAATCCAGTAATGGTGAGCTAGTGAACAAGTCTGTAGAAAGAACTAATTGTATTTAAAATGATGGATTAATAACACCTCTCTCTCTCTCTCTCTCTCTCTCTCTCTCTCTCTCTCTCTCTCACACACACACACACACACACACATATACATATATATATAATTGTCTTGTAGCTCATGTGAAACAAAGAGAAAAGTCTTTAGCAAATTGAACACATTCATTAATAATTTCAATGCAGTTAAATGTAAAGAATATTTTAACAAAAATACTTTAAAGAGATAAATAATACCAAAGACAACTAATGACAGTCTACCCTCTGTACAATGATCAGATAAGAAGACATATAATGTAATTTAAGGTTGTCTTTAAAGACAATTTTTTGAAGACTGAAATTTAAAACATCTTAATCTTCAGTTTGATTCCTTTGAAAAGCATTTGGCATCTAATGTTGAAAACCATCTTGGGCTTAAGAAAGGAATTAGGAAGGGAATTGGAGGATGAGGAAGTTTCTCAAAGGCAAGAGGTAAAATATTCAGACCCTGACACTGCAAGGAAACAATCCTTAAACTCTCTTACCTGATTAGTTTAAAGGAAGCAGAATGCTAGCTTGGGACTTTAAACTGGCCACAAAACTGAAGGGTAAAACATTGGCAGTACATAAAATTAAGGGTCCTCTTCTGGCCCAAAGCTATAAAGAAATATAATCGAACAAGTGCACATAGGTATCTCCAGTCTCAATCCACAGAGTTACCTACCGGTCCTTTTGTCTCTTTCTCCCTCCCTTTTGCCCTCTCTTGTAAAGCTCTCCTCTTTTGATGATGTGTTGATTGCTTTCTTTTCTTTCTTTCTTTTATTTTTTCAGATTAAATTTGGTCTAGATCATCAAGAATTGTGTTGTTTAAGAAAGAACAATATCATCATGTTACTTTTACCTGAAGTGACATACATTTTCCACTGAAAATGCCTTTCTTACTGACACTGATTAGTTTGTCCACATGTATGAATTTTAATTGGAATTTTAGGCCACTTATATTTAAAGTAATAGTTGATTATCTTCAGTTTTAAAGCACAATATTGTTTGTTTTTTACATGTTCCCATTTACTCTTTTCTTCCATTATTTTTAGCTGCCTGTTAAAGAGGAATTAAATAATTGAATGATTCTACATTATCTATTCTAGTTTAGAATAATAGTTACAACTAAGTTTTCTGTCCATTGATTTAGTATTTATGATTGCTACTGTTAATATATCTCAATCTAATCACAAAACAAAATAAATTTCATGAATCTGGGAAAGCTGCAGAAAGAGAAGAGGGTATGTGATAGGTTTGGGAAAGAAATAAGGGAATATGGGAGGGGTGAAACAATCAGAATGTATTATGTATATGTATGATTTACCAAAGAATAAAGTTAATGAAAATAAAATACTGCACAGCAGGCTAATGAGATGACTCAGTGTGTTATTGATTGCTGTACACAGATACAGAACTTAGGTCAATCTTCAGCACTCATTTTATAAAAAAAAACTAGATACGGCTGTGATAAACAAGAAAATAGGAACTTTGGCTGTAAATCTGCTTCCAGGTTCATTGAGAGACCATTATTGAAGGAATGGGGAGAATAGTGATAGATCAAAACACCTGATGTCCTTCTCTGGCTTCCACATGGGCATGTACAAGTACATACAAATTACAAACAAGATATAATAGTAACACACATGCAAATACACACATGAACAGAATAACACACAAATATAAGCAAACACACAATCACACACAGACATAAACATACACACAGAAAAAAAACACACAAACAGACAAGCACAGTACACATACAAACAAATAATACATACCTGCATACAAAAAGTATCTCTACAATGGTACATTTTATTTTCCATCACACAGATCATTTGTTTTAATAATATCCATTATATTTTCACATATGTAACAAATCTCGGCTATCTAGTAGTGAATAGTTAAGCTACTGTCTTGCTAAACACATAGGTCTTTGATCCACATGGACTTTTGTGCAAGGTGAAAAATATGGGTCTACAGAATGGAGAAATATTTTTCCCACCATACATCTGATAGAAGAACAATATCCAAAATATATAAGAACTAAAGAAATTAGATACAAAGAAACAAACAACCAATTAAAAAATAGGGTACAGATCTAAACAGAGTTTACTCAATAGAGGAAACTCAAATGGTTGAGAAATATCTAATGAAATGTTTATCATTCATATCCATCAGGAAAATGAAAATAAATCAAATCTACTTTGAGATTTCAATGTACACCCATCAGAGTGGCTAAGATTGACAAAACAAATAACAGCTCATGTTGGTGAGGATTTGGAGTAAGTGGAATATTCATCTATTGTTGGTGTAAGTGCAAACTTATACATCCACTATGTAAATCAATAAAGTGGTTCCTTAGGATGGTCTGTATCAATGTACTTTAGGATCCAACTATATCTTTCTTGGGCATTTACCCAAAAGATGTGTCATCCTACCATGAAGATACTTGCTCAACCATGTTCATTGCTGCTTTATTCATAATAGCCAGAAATTACAAACAACCTGAATGTCCCCCAACATAACAATAGATAAAATAAATGTCATAAATTTGCACAATGGATCAAAGAAAAGGTCATCATGAAATTTTCAGGAAAATAGATGGAACTAGAGAAAATCATCCTGAGTGCAGTATCAAAGACCCAGAAATATAAATATGATAGTATTTCTGGGTCTTTGATACTGCACTCAGGATGATTTTTTCTATATGAATATGGTATGTATTGGTTTATATGTTGTTATTATGCCTTAAGACAAAGATAACAAAACTACAATCTGTAGAATAAGGTTATGTATAGTATAAGGGACTAAGAAGGACAGATAGATCTTATTAGGAAAGGGAATAGAATAGATAACTAGAGATGATTGGGAGTAGGGGATGGAACAAAGGGTCAAGTCAGGAATGGGATGAGAGAGGGCAATGAGGGAATACACACACACACACACACACACACACACACACACACAGAGAGAGAGAGAGAGAGAGAGAGACAGAGAGAGAGAGAGAGAGAGAGAGAGAGAGAGAGAGAGAGAGAGAGAGAGAGAGAGAGAGAGCTAAAATTAAGGACCATTTGAGAGGTTAGTATGGAAACCTAATATTCTAGAAGCTTCATAAAATATTTGAAGCTGATATAAATGAAATTTATGAATATAAATATAATTGCCAAATAATGGGGAGAGAGAATTTCAGCTGGCCACCTTTTGTCTCCCAATGAAACTTTCAGTACACTTATTGTGTTGCATCTAATTGAGTTTTTGGCCATTGACGCCCCATGGAAATCCCCAAATTGCCAAAATAACATGTTGTTTACTATAAATTGACAGCAAGACCCCATTGCTGAAGACAAAGCATACATAACTCATTGAACATGAAGATGTGTAGCTGGTACGCACATAGGCTTTCCTCCATTTATTCCAGCAACTTTAATACAGGAAAGTACTCATAGCTCTACCAAAAGAGAAACATAAATACCAAGTCAACCATATAAGCCTTTAATCTATCAGTTTCCTGCCTGCAAGATATTCCTGGGCAATTGTGGCATTCACAGATTGTGGGAGTAGCCAACCAATGTCTGATTTGCATTAAGGCCCACTTCATGAGAGAAAAACCCATACCCAACACTGCTTGAAGGACTAATAACCAGAGACTAGAGAGCCCAGAGACCTAGAATAAAACCATATATTACAGGTCTGGGGGAAAAAAGATAATTAAAATGACTGCTAATGATATTCTCTTATACTCATAGGTCAGTGTCTTGTTCAGTCATCATCCGAGAAGTTTCTTCATGTAACAGATGGGATAAGATGCAGAGAACCACAGCCAGACATTATGCAGGCAGATAGTGAAAGACCTTGAAACATTCAACCCTAAAGAGGAAATCTTCATCAAATAAATTCCTTCCCTCAAGAATCAAGGTTTCCTAGGAAGAGCAGTTGGATAAACTATAAGAGTCAGAGATAATGGAGGACACCAAGTAAACAAAGCTCTCTAAGTCAAGAGCATCAAAGCTCATATGAACTTGTAAGGACTAGGGGCATCTTTCACAGGGCCTGCAGAGGTCTGCACTAGGTCCACTGGGCAAATACTTTAGCTCATAAATGTTTATGAAATTCCTGAGTGTGAAAATGAACAGGTTTCTCATTCTTGTGCCTTCTCTTGAACTTTTTTCCTTCTGTTGGTTTGTCTTGTCCAACTTTGATGTGATTGTTTTTGTATTACCTTATTATATGTTTAAAAACTAAATGAATCAATGAATGAAGGAAAGAATAAAAAACAAGCCACTATGGTAAACATTAACAACTGAAGTCACTTATACCTGCTGGAAGAGGGAACATCAGTTTACTCCAGTGGAGTGACACTGGGTATATCAACCACTCCATAGCAGGCCTCATGTTCAGAAGTAGTTGCTCAGCATTATATATATATAAAATCAACAGTCTTTTCTTTTTCCTTTTTTGTGGGTATGTGAGCTCGAGTTTTCATTTGGTTTGAGTTTGATGTTGTCTTTTTAGGGGGTGTGTTTTATTTTGTTTTCTTGCTTTGGGAGTATTCTGCTGTATTGGGTTTTTGTTTTTTTAGAAAGTACTTAATGATGAATGAATATGGAAGGAGAGGTATTCTGGAAAGGAAGAATAATATCAGAATAAATTTAAATTTAAACATTATCTTAAGTAATAAAAAATAGTAAAAAGAAAAAAGTGGGGGGAAAAAGAGAAACATTCCCCAATCCTATATGTCACCTTTTTTTGGGATATACCAAATGTAATGTTTGTTTTTCTTAAGAAACTAAGCTGAAATTGACAATGGTTATTATTTTCCCTCTGAATTAATTTAATTTTTTTTTGTTTTTTTCAAGACAGGGTTTCTCTGTGTAGTTTTGGTGCCTGTCTTGGAACTTGCTTTGTAGACCAGGTTGGCCTCTAACTCACAGAGATCTGCCTGACTCTGCCTCCTGAGTGCTGGGATTAAAGACATGAGCCAGCACCGCCTGGCTTTCAAATTAAATTTTTTAAAAAATTTTAAAAAAGAAAGAAAAGTTCAACATCTCTACCCATCAGGGGAATGCAAATCAAAACTACTTGTACTGAAAGATGAAATTATAAAACTGTTAAGACCAGTTAAGATGAATAAAATAAGAGATAGTTCATTCTAGTGAGGATATGAAGTAAGGGGAACACTCATCCATTGCTTGTAGGAGTGAAAACTCTTACCACCATTATGGAAATCAGTGTGTCAGTTCCTCTGGACAATTACAATTGATCTGCCTCAAGATCTAGCTATTGCACACTGGGTACACAGCAAAAGCAAGCTTTATCTTACCACAAGGCACTTGCTCAACCATACTCATTGCTGATCTAGCTATAATACCCCGAAACTTTAAGCTACCTAGCTGTCCCTCAAAATATAAATAGATAAATAAAATGTGGTATGTTTTCACAATGAAGAACTGCTCAGCCATTAGAAATAAATGAAATTTGCAGGTAAATGGATTCAACTAGAAAAATAATCAACCCGAGTAAGGTATCCCAGTCCTAGAAAGAGAAATATGGTATGCATTTATGTATATCTGTATAACAGCTGTTAAATCAGTGATAGCCAAGCTACAATCAAATAGGTTAGATGTAGTGTAAGGGACTTGGAGGAGAGATGGATCTCATTAGGAAAGGGAAATAGAATAGATAGTTATAGATGATATGGGGAACTAAATGGGATATCAAGTGAAGAGAAGAAGGAAGATGAAAGAAATACATGAGATAAAACTAAAATTAATGGTTATTTGAGGGGTAGTATGGAAATCTAAGACACAAGAAGCTCTCTAAAATATATACATAGATGAAAGAAGTCTAAATAAAATTGCCAAATAATTGGAGAGACAAAGTCCCAACTGGTCATCTTTTGCCACCAAATGAAGCTTCTCGTAGCAGGATTGAGTTACATCTAATTGAATCATTGATGAGAGGGTTCCCATGGGATTCCTCAAACAACTTAGGATGTTGTTTGCTCACAACAAACAGAAAGAAAGGGTCCATTGTTGAATATAGTACCTATAAAACTCATTGAACACGGAGAAATGGATCTCATGCCTACATAGAACCTTCACCCACTATGTTCCAACATTTTTGGTACAAGAAGGTACTCTGCAAGCTATCACAAAGGAAATGCAAACATCAACTCAGCCACATATCTCCAATGTAACAATGGTTTCCTGCCTGCAATATATTCCAGGGCAATGATGGCACAAAACTTTGTGGGAGTAACCAAATAATATCTGATTGTACTTATGGCCCACACCATGAGATGGATCCCATACCTGACATTGCTTAGGTGATCCAGAATCTGAGGCTAGATAATCCAGGGCCCTAGAGGAGTGAAACAAAATAATACTAGCCTAAAAAAAAGAGCAATGAAATGATTCCAATGATATTCTTCTATTCTTATTGATCTGTGTTCAGCCACCATCTGAGAAGTTTCCTCCTGCACCAGGTAGGAAAAATTAAGTTTCACAGGCAGACAACATGCAGAGTAGAGACCTTGGAACACTCAGACCTAAAAGGGATGTCTTATCAAATCCTTCCCTTCAGGGCTCAGAGAACCCTGCAGAGGAAGAGATGGAAAGAATCTAAGAGTCAGAGAGTATGGAGGACATCAAGAAAGAAAAAGCCCTGTAAATCAACATTATCAAAACACATATGGACTCACAGAGACTAAGAGAGTGGCAGAGGACCAACATAGGTCTGCCCTAGATCCTATGTGTATATATTATGGTTTCCAGTTTAGTGTTTTTATGGATTCCTGAGTAAATGAATGAAGGTTCTCTCTTTCCTGCACCTTTGCTTGTTTTTTTTTCTTTCTGTTGTGGCCCTTAGCAGATATGGTTGAACTGCAGCAAAAGAAAATGCATGTGATTCATTGGACATTGTCTGAAATCCCAGGCCACAGCTCTTTACAAAGGTGTAGATATGGATTCTCCATTGAAGTAAAGTTTTCTCTCCAATTTTCCTGGAGCATTTTATGTAATTAATTTCTAGTTTAATCTAATTTTCAAGGGCAGGCCCTGTCAGAGCAGGGAGTCTCACTAGCCTGTAAATAACAGTCTTGAAGGAATATTAGCCTCGTATCTGGCTTAAGTAAAACTAAAGGAAAATATGATTTTAATGGTTTTGGAAAAATATCAGTTACTCATGAATGTCTTCTCTGTCTGCATGTGGCTAATTATAAAGGTTAAACCTCTAGTCATTTGAAATATATCTAAGTTATGTAAGATGGCATTTAGATTATTAATGATTTCAATTTTCTTCTTTCATTCCATCCATTAAGGGGCTCATACTGCAGTACTGGTACAGTACACATCATTGAGGAGCCAAATGAGAGTATTCAAAATAAGTGTTGTCTTTTATGATATTTTTTTTATACAAATAAAACAATTTATTAGCAAGATTAACTCACAGTTGCTTCCTTTTTCACAGGAGTCTGTATTTGGATTAGCAAATGGAAATTTTTGACTGAACTTGCATACTGGTTCAAGGGTTTTGATAATGACATGTTTAACATTTTTGTTCTGAGTGAAACATTGATACTTCCTAGTTTACAGGAAACAACAGAAGGTAAGATTCGTACCATATCTTATTGTCCACAATTGTTTTTAAAGATTATCTTATTTTAATATTATGTGTGTGTGTAAGCCTTTATACAGGTATGTAAATCGTATATGTGCCTGCAGTGCCCACAGAAGTCAGAATAGAAGGTCATATCCAGTGGAAATGAAGCTACAGGTAGTTATGAGCCATGATGTGGGTGCTGGGAACTAAACTCAGGTTCTCTTCAAGAGCAGAAGGGCTCTTAATTACTGAGCTATCTCTCCAGCTCCTGTTTATAAATTATTTCATGTATTTCATTTGATCCCAGCATCTGAAATTCCACCTCACAAAACAAAGGCAGAGACAATGAGAAACTTATAACAGAATCACCCAGTTAGTGAGAGAGTTACTTGTTATCTGAATCTATGTTTTCTAAACTCAGTTACAGAGATTTCTGTAATTAACTGCACTCTGTGGTCTCCTACCCTGTGTCCATGCCATAAAGCATCTTTACTAGGCTTTGTTTACTGCATGTTGATTTTAAGGAAGGTGGTATCAAATCCCTCGATTATCAGTATGGTAAAAATCCAAGCCTTTAACAATGTGTGTTGCTCATAAATATTTATAAATTGGAAATTACTACCAAAACAGGCTGGGTTATATTAAGCTCTGAGGAAGAAAGGGTGAATTGAGAGGCGAATGGGAAACTGAACTTCTGGAAGTGATACAAATAATTGGCCCCACTCAGACAGTGCTCAATTCCAGATTTATCTGCATATAACCTCATCATCCCAGAGTGATCACATTACCATAAAATGAAAAATCCCAAAATTATAGGGAAGCAGGGAACAATTTTGGCACTAGTGGGTTGGTTATAACTCTATGGAAAATGCAATTGCCCCTGAGAAAACTTTTGATATGGAAAATAGCTCAGATTTATCCCAATGCCTCTCACAATTAGCTCTTTTCCTAAATGGGCCCATTAATCTCAATATTTCCAGGATAATTGTTTGTGGTTCAATGATAAATAGCAAGGCACCATCTGCACATAAAATCTCTTTCTATTCCTTTTCTTTTGTTATTGTATCTTGATGCTGATCCTATTCTTAAGGCTATGTATATGTTGGTTAAAGAAATAGACACATACTCTGTATGATCTTACTTACCTAGGGTAAGTAAATTTACAATGTATGAATTTTTAAACACTACCTTTTGTAGAGAACTCATCAGCTGGAAAAATTAGCTGAAAGCAAGGATCAGCATAACTAGTTGACTTTAAATGCTACTACTAGTTCTTCTTATCCTTACAATATGTACAATATTATAAGCAATATATATCATACATGGTTTTGGTGATGAAATTCTGAAGATGTGTGTTATCAGAAAGTTGTTTATATTTAGATATTTTGTAGCATATTTAAGTAATTTTGAAATTTGTGAAGTCAGCATAAACGGAATTTCATCTAGGTACTGTATTTGTGCCTGGGATTTATGATGAAATGGGAAATTCCACCAAATCATCCAGTGTATCCATTACTGCTCTCCACTCACTTCTTTTTATGAAACAAGAACAACATATTTGATGTTAACTTTTTAGCCATAAATTTCAATGTACCATAAATGTAACATAACTTTCAGGCAGGCTTTCAACATAGGTTGGAGTTTTGATACATTGTAGTGAATCTTGAATAATTTGGTGTAGTGTCTGGATTTTTCATTTCATTGGTTGATTAGCTGAGTGTTTTCTTATTTTATATTGACTTTTCTGTCCTACTGTGCACAAAAGTTACTATCCCACAATTTATAGCATCTCAGAAAACAGTTTTTTCCCTCTTTGTTATCTCTACTTCTTCACTTCTTTGACTGAGCAACAATTAATGGGTAAAGCTTGGACGTGAGCTTTATGAAGTTGATTTTCATTTGCCATAAGATTTTAGTATCATCCAAGTATTAATAAATTCATTTTAACCTATTCAGTATACCTGGTATTATGGTACCTCATAAGCAAGTGCATCCATCTCTAAAATGTCCCCAAGGCCATGTACTATTAGCACCTTTTAAAAAACACTTTTTTAAAATTTAAATTTGCTATTTGAGAACTTCATACACAGACAAACTATGTTCTATTGATGCAACCTTCTACTTTCTCTAATCTCCCTCCTACCCAAGGTATCCTCCTTCTCCCATTCCTATATTCATTTTTGTTTGTATTTGTTGTTATTATTTAGACCAACTGAGTTTAACCAAGTATTGTATGTGTGACAATGGGTTTGGAACTATGCATTAGAGCCTGGGAACTCTTCAGTGTATGCATAACTAAAAACAGTAGCTACCTCTTGTTGCAAGGTATTTGTTTACACTATCAGTCTAAGACTGCCAATTAAGTTAAACAATAATTCAGAGGGCAGAGTCCACATTCATCTGACCAGAATAAACCATAGAGTTGTTTTTTTTTTTTTGTGAGATCTATATGAAGATAGAGAGACATAGGAAGTAATAGAGAGGGACTAAAAAAAGATTCAAGGGCCTTTTCAGTCTGGGGAACTGGAAAGAAGGGTCAGCGAACCATTTCTCTATCACTCTGTGGATCTATGAGATTTATATCCTAATATTTGACTCCCAAGCTTTATTTATTAATAGAACAATAAAGGTAGCTGCTATATCTGTCATCCAAAGAATGGTCTTAGATCACACCAAAGTGGCAGATCTACCACCTCTGTGGCCAACTTTCTCCCCTTGCCCCAGACCCTCCCAGCAAGTCTTGGAAGTCTTTTGCTGCAGTCTCCTTGTGGAAGTCTCCAGCTGCAGCCTGCCTCTGGCCTCAAACACTGCAGGTAGCTGGGCCAGACTCAGCAGCTGGCTATGTTATTTAGGGTGCCCCATGCACTCACACACCATGTGCCCTTAGCCCTGCTGCTGTGCAAGCAGGTACCTTCTGCCTGGCTGTGCACTGCCTATGCCCTCTACCCAACTGTCTGGTGCAGCAACAGGCAGCAGTGGTCTCCTTGCACTCCCTAGAAAGCTGCCCACTATGCTTGCAGCAGGTGTCCTGGTGCCTTCCCATGCTGCATCTCAGCTGCATGGGTTTCTCCTAATTGTGTCTCCTTATATCTGCTCTTTAGGTGACATACTCCCCCTCCATTCATAGTGCATGAACATGGACATGCAGCATGCCTAGCATAGGTTAGGGCAGTCCCTGTGCCTAGCAGTAGATGGCCAACATGAAACAAACTCAATGATATCTTTTGGAGGGTTTTTTTTTGTCTTATAATATTTAGTCAGAGCATTTATTTATTTATATACATATATATCCTTTGTGTATATATCATGGCTTCTGATTTTGTGTTTTTATGGGATTCCTGTATGTAGGAACATGTGTGTCTCTGATTCTATATGTGTTTCTTGTGCTTTTTCTTTGGCTCTATTTCTCCTGTGTGTGTTTTTCCTGTCTTAATAAGTCTGCTTTGACTTTGTCTCATTTATTATTATTATGTAGATACCTGTTTGTTTTGTAAGAAGAGACCAAAAGGGTATGACTTTGGAAGAAAGGGGTCATGGGGGATCTCAAAGGAATGGAGTGAGAGGAAACTGTAATCAGAATATATTATATGAAGAAATTATTTGCAATAAAATAATTTCTTGGATGTTTTGTTCCAGGATTTGTTTAGATTTAACATTATTTCACCAAGGTAGCCATGTCTTCTATCATGTCTTTCTCCAATGACTGAGATTCTCTTTTCAATCTCTTGTAATGTGTAGGCGATACTTGCCTCTGAGATTCCTGTTTGACACACTATATTTTTCAGCTCTATATTTTATACAAGTTCTTTGCCTTTCTTGTAATGATTTTATTTCTACTCTCAGATCTTAAATGAGTTTGTTCATTTCGTTCCACTCTTTGTATTTTACGAGATTTCTTTAAGGGATTTATTCATTTCCTCTTTAAGGACCTGTGTCATATTCAGAAAGCTATATTAAATTCTCTTTTCCTGTGCTTAAGCTATGTTGCTATATGCGGGGCCTACTGTAATAAAGTTGATAGACTCTAGTGGACACATATCTTCCTAGTTGTCATGGATTATGTTTTTAGGCTACTGTAATGGTGGAAGCATTAAGGCAACTCCACATAGTTAAAAGGAAGGTTTATTTTGGGGTTTTACTTACAACGAATAAAGGGATAAGTTACAGGGTCCAAGAAGTGCAGTCCAGCAGTGTTCTCTGGAAAACTCTGTTCAGTCTACCATCCAAATCCAGGATTACCAGGAACCAAGAGAGCAAGCATATCTGGATCTCAGGTTTTAAGGACTCCTGTCTCTGCCCTGCCTCAGGGGCAGGCCATAGGTAAGCGTGACAGTTACTGGAAGCCTCAATGAGGGTAGTACTTCCAGGTCAACACTGGAACAGCTACTCACTACCCTAGTGCCTAGGCTTCTGGGTTTGGGAAGATTTGTAATTTTAGGTGTTGATATCTGTTTTTATCATAGCTGTGTAGATGTTTTGTTCCTTGTTTTCTCTTGCCCTCTCTGGGTCTTAGGAAAATGTGGTGGTTATGTGTAGCCTGGTTGGAAATTCTTATGATGTCACTAAGGTTTTGAGGTAATGTTTTTCTAAGTATTAGGAGCTAACACTTAGGAATGGGGCTAGGCTAGAAAATGAGAGATGTGAGGGGATCCATAGCAGAAAGGAAGGAAGGACTAAGCATGCGTATGTGGTCTCCGGGAATAAAGGCAGTGATTGAGGATAGGTTAAAGCAACTGATCTGCTAAAGAGCTAGGGATTAGATCTGTGAATTAGTCTTGAAGGAATGTACAGAAAATAAAGTTCGGCATTTAGCCGACATGGCTCCTCTGGCTGTAGTAGAAAACTAAGACTCTTAAGACAGCCAGTACTGGGTACAAATTCATATATCACATTTTACTAGTCCATGCAAAAGGAGCAATGCCATTGACACCATCTCCCCTCTACCTTAAGCTTTAATTTTCATAGTAGAGCATCAAAGTAACTGCTGAGAGAATTGTTTCTATAATTCGATAACACAATGACCCCTTTATAGCATCACATCTCATCACATTGTATGCTTTCAAAACTGTAAGCCATAAAGGGAGAGAGAAAGAAAGCATGAAGTTGGGTGAGTGGGAAGGTAGAGAGGATTTGGGAGGAGAGAAGGGCGGGAACACCATGATCAGAAGGTATTGTAGGAAAAAAATGTTCCATAAAAATATTGACCATCATTGATTTTATAATAAAAATAGTATATGAGATATTTATTTATGGTTTTAAAAATCCAAGTTTGTGTACTGTAGTTAAGATGGTTATATTTCTGACTTTGAGAAAAGGAAAATATTTTATTGAGAACAAGCTCCTGATGCTATTCAGAACATTCTGAGTTATGCCACTCTGCTGCTACTTTGATCAACCTTCCTTGGTTGATTTCTATAAAACAAAGGTCACACATTCAGCCACATACATATTTTACTTACAATGGGGACTTGTTTTAGTTCTAGAAGGACTGGATTCAATTTTAAAGTAATTGCTGGTAACATTTTTGCCACTGAATACCTATGAATTCCAATATAATCCTAAAAATATCTCACATTTTCTGTAATCTTATACATGTAACTTTGAATTAAGGCCCTTTAATATCTTATATATCTAAACTAAATCTTCCAAAGATTTTAAAATTTAATATAAAACTCAAATATTTATAAATTTTGTTTAATAATCTGTATTTTCTAATATTCTGAAATTTTCTTTCAATTTGGTGTAAGTAACTAGATCTGGCAAAAAAAATCAGCAACAATAAATTTCTTCCTCTTTGGGACAGAAAATTTTGTCTTCATAAATAAGCCTTATTGAAATATAGGTGACAGAAGTTTTTTTTTTTTCCTATCACATATAGAATGTTCTCATTTGTTGGTGGCAACTTGATATTCATTTTCTGTTCTCAAAATGCCCAAGACAGTAAGTGATTTTTTTTTGTTTTCTTTTCTTGTCTTATCTTTCAAATATGTGGGTGAAATGATAGGTATGAAACATATAAAATAAATTTCCCCATCAAACAGCTTTTGCTGGTTAGTTTTTTATGATACTATGTACCTGACTCTGTAAGATGTGGCAAGACCTCTATAAATCTTATCTGGAACACACTGTGTTTCTTTGCTTTCAGTTGAGGTGGCTTTAGTTTAGAAAGCTCTGAATTTTATAACAAATACTATGTTTTTACATAACTGTTAATTCTGGTCGGAGTGAGAGAACCTAAGTATCTGAGACAAGAACACAGACTAACACATAATGATGACTGTTAATATCCCAGGAGGAAGACTGGTGAAAGAGAACAGGCTTTGTTGGAATGTTCTGCAGCAAACGGGGATTTCTAGTCAGAAGCTTTCAAAATAGTAGCTATAGCTGTCAAAAGAGTGACTATGGAAAGAAAGCCAGAAACAGTTCTGAAAGTCATACAAGGAACACAAGAATATAGTCACATGAAGACACCAAAAATGATCGTAGAATCTGCACTGCAATCACATGACATTTGATGACTATCTGGCACATGTTAATTTTTGATCACTGTGCTTTATTTATGTATAATAAAATGTTAAAAAAACTGGTATCCTCAATCCTCCTTTGGCACTATAGCCTGGACTCTTTGTTTTTATACATTTTATTCTTACAAATGTGTATCTCCAGATAGAAAGGTGAAGGAAATGTGGATAGATTAACACCGATGTTGTACAATTAGAAATAACTCAAACATCTATCATGAAATGAAAGTGCTGAATTTAGTTTCTTAATTGAATGAAAGAAGTTTAACTAGAAAATCAATAGAATAGGTTTTCAAAAGAATATGCTGTATTAAAGTAGCCAGGTGAGTTCATTGTGTGATTGAAATAATATAAAGTTTGAGAAGTGAAAATATGAATCTATAGTTTAAGGAAGCAGAACTATGATTATTTTAGGAAGGGCATTAAGAAACACCTGTGGGCTAAAGTCCTTGGTTGAGTGACTATTGGACAAACTGTGTATAAGTGACATAAGATGAATATTTAAGGTCTGTGTAATTTCTGGAGTTATATCAAATTTACCGTTTTTATTTTGTTTCTTTTTTGTCTATACAATCTATTCTGATTATGATTTCCCTTACCTCAACGCCTCCTAGATCCTCTCCATCCACCTATCCACATCCTTTCTTGTTATCTTTCATTAGAAAACAAACAGACATCTAAAATAATAATAATAATAATAAGAAGAAGAAGAAGAGAAAGAAGAAGAAAGAAGAAAAAGAAGTAGAAGAATATGCAAAACTAAAAGAAATAATCTTGAATAGTTCAAACAAATGAACAAAAAAAGAAAAAAAGAAAAGAGCCAAAGAAACAGCACAAGGAACACATAGAAACAGAAATAAACTCACTGGCAAACACAAAAATCTCATAAAAACTCAAAATCAGAAACCATACTATATAAGAAGACCTGTAGGATAAGGAAAAAAGGAAGAAAAATATGTTCAGGCAAACTATTATAAGACCAAAACACCTCCAAAAATATGATAGAGTTTGTTTTGTGTTCACCTTCTATTGCTGGGCATGGGGCTTGACATAAGAGTGGTCTGTATCCCCAATGAGACTCCATCAGAGATAACTCTTTCACTTGCGAGTTATCAATGAGAGATAGCTTCTAATCTACCTCTATGTTAGGAATGAAGGCTTGTGTCAACTTTCACTATCATAACTGAGACTCCATCAGGTCTACATCTATCCAGGCTCTGTGAATGCTAGCACAGTCTTTGTGAGTCCATATGTGCCTCAGTCCTGCTGTGTTTAGAGGGCCGTGTTTCTTTGTCATTTCTGTCCCATCTGGTTCCTACAATCTTACTGCCTTCTCTTTTGCAGGGTTCCCTGATCCCTGAGTGAAGGAACTGATGGAGATATCCCATTAAGAACTGAGTGTTCCAAGGTCACCCACTCTCTGCATGTTGTCTAGCTGAGGGACTCTGTATTTATTCCCATTTTTTGCAGTATGAAGATTCTCTGATGTTGACGGAGAAAACATTGATCTAGAGTATAACAAATTGTCATTAGGAGTTATTTAGTTCCTGTGTTCCTTTTACATAACAGTAGTATTTGGCTTTCCCTTATATATAGTTTCAGGTTCTTTGTCACCAGATCAGTGTCTGGGATGGCTTCCACTTCCTGGGGGTGGGCCTTAAATCCAATCCTGGGGTTTGTTAGTCCCACAAGCTTTCTGCCACTATTGCATTAGTACATCCTGCAGGCAGGTCACCATTGTAGATTGACAGGTTTTTGGCTGGGTTGGTGTTAAATATGATAATTGTCAAATAAAATAACTGCATACATTGATTTAGCAGCCACATTTTACTTCTATCATTGTGCATATTTTGGAGCTGCCTACTGTGTTATGTTGGCATCTAAATGAAACAGACCAGAGCTTTCCTTAACCTTGTCTCTGTAGCGTGCTCTAAATAATAAAAACCCAGAATCAGATATAGGGGTAAATACTGAAAGATCAGAGAGACAAAGGAGCAAGCCACAGTCACTTCTTACCTCTGTGGAATCCTTAGATTGATAGGGCCGAACACTTGTCTCCATCCAGCCTTATATTCCTCTTTCTGCCAAGCCATATCACTTCCTGTTTCCTCCTCCTAAGTACTGGGATCAAAGTCATAAAATCCCAAGTGCCGGGATTAAAGGTGTATGTCACCATGGCCTGCTCTCTGGTGACTAGCTTCACACTCTGATCTCCAGGCAAGCTTTATTTGTTAGAGCACAAACAAAATATCACCACGTTTCCAGTTTGATTAAGACATAAGCTTCTGCTGTTTGTCTGTCATTACATTGGATTGTTCTCTTTATTGGTTTGTGGATTTTATTCAATTTGGAAAGATTTCATAGGATATTTAAATTGTTTCCTAACATTCTCTCCTCCCCTTCTACAAAATCAATAATCAAACCTGTCCAACAAGTTACTAGCACTTTTTTGTTTTAACTGGATAATTTTTCTAAAAATGTAAATTTAGTATTATAATTTTATATTCAAAAGTTCTTTTTAAAATATCTTCCATTTTCTTGTTTATTTTTTTTTTTGTTTTCTTTAATTTTCATTTACTTCCTTGTGTTTGGAGAGTATCTTTTTTTAATTTATAATTTAATTTAATTTTACATATCAGCCACAGATTCCCCTGTCCTCCCTCCTTCCCCCCCAACCCACCCCCCCATTCCCATCTCCTCCAGGGCAAGGACTCCCCTGGGGATTCAGCTCAGCCTGGTAGATTCAGTTCAGGCAGGTCCAGTCCCCTCTTCCCAGGCTGAGCAAAGTGTCCCTGCATAGGCCCCAGGTTCCAAACAGCCAGCTCATGTACTAAAGACAGGTCCCGGTCCCACTGCCTGGGTGCCTCCCAAACATTCCAAGCTCATCAACTGTCTCACTTATCTGGAGGTCCTGATCCAGTTGGGGGCTCCTTAGCTATTGGTTCATAGTTCATGTGTTTCCACTAGTTTGGCTATTTGTTCCTGTGCTTTCTCCAGTCATGGTCTCAACAATTTTCAATCATACAATCCCTCCTCTTTCTCCTGGAGTTCTACCTGGGGCCTGGCTGTGGATCTCTGCATCTGCTTCCATCAGTCATTGGATGAGAGTTCTAGCACGACTCTGGCAACAGTCAAGAGAAAACCCAAACTGACCTACTCTGGTGATCGAGATGGAGCATATCTTGATAATTATCCCTTTTTTTGTCCTTTTCTGATAATCACTGTATGTGTAATTTATATACATGTTTATATTTGTTGACCTTTGTCTTTACTTTTTTGTCATATTTTCCTTCTTATATGCATTATTCAGTAATATATTAATAGTGTCATGTATAATTGTTTCTGATTATATGGTATTTGTTGAAACAGTTTTTTATGGAAATTTTTATTTTAATATGCAATGACATATTTGGAGAATTTTATTTGGGATGTGATGGTGTGTGTGTGTGTGTGTGTGTGTGTGTGTGTGTGTGTGTGTCTGTGTGTGTCTGTGTGTGTCTGTATCTGTGTGTGTGTGTGTGTATCTGTGTCCATGTGTAT
This sequence comes from Peromyscus aztecus, assembly GCA_902168405.1. Taxonomy (NCBI): domain Eukaryota; kingdom Metazoa; phylum Chordata; class Mammalia; order Rodentia; family Cricetidae; genus Peromyscus; species Peromyscus aztecus. Next base: position 13,265 of record CABHPQ010169109.1, on the reverse strand, counting down.
CTGTGTGTGTCTGTGTGTGTGTGCGCACTAATGTGTATGCATTTAGAGGCTTCAGGTTGTTGAGCCTTCTTCAGCCATTCTCCATCACGCATAGTTAATATTTTGCTTTTGTATTTGAGATGCAGTCATTCACTGAACCTGGAGCTCACTGACTGGGTTAGAGTGGCTGATCAGAAAGGTTATGGGATGCTATCGTCTTGTACTGGTATTACAAGTGTAGATCACTATGCCTGGTTTTTACATGGGTGCTGGGGATCCAAAATTGTGTTTCGGGAAACACTTTATGGAGCCATCTGCACAGACCCTACTGTACAATTATATGTGTTCAGGTACTATTAAGGCTTGTCATGATTGTTCAAAGTGTCCATCTCTCTCTTACTGTTGTGCTACAGTTAACTATGAAAACAAATCAGTGAGGATACTCAGTAAACAATAATGGCACTCATATCTGACAAAGTATTTGTGAAAACTTACTTATCTTCATTTTTAACTTTGTGCTTCAATAAACTTAGAATACAAAAGTCATCATTGTGGGCAAAAGTGATTATGGAAGCAGCTGTTAGGATCCTTTTGTATTTGAAGGCTGGCCATGTCACTTATTATATTTGCAATTTTCAGGAATCTATAGAATTCTAGCTTCTGCATTAAAATGATATTAAAATATAAATGAAAACTTGAATGTTCACTCTATGAAACAATGGACAAATTGCACAAACTATAGAATCTTAGCTTAAATGACAAAAAAATGAGACACTAAAATCTGTGAGTGAGAGAGAGGATTACTAAAGAAGATAACTAACATAGAAACAGCATGAAATAGAGAAAACAACACAGGGTTTATGTGTAGGAGGACACTAATCAAAAGTCTCTTCTTAGAAAATTTGTTTGACCTTTATAAGCCTCACTTTTCTTATTTTTGTTATAAAATGGTTTAACTTGGTAATTTTGAGTCATTTATAAAAGTAATATTATATGACCTGAGCATGCTTGATGCCACATCTAAACAAACTGACCCTACCAGTCTCTTACGAAGTTTTTCTTTTTAATTTTTTCATTTCTCTCATTAAATAGATTCCATGGTATGCTTTATAAAGTTTTTTTTATAATAAAAAGCCACTACTGTGTTATTGTACCTTTCATTTTAGAGCAGATAATTTAAGTCTTACCATGTAAAAGACTATATTACTTTCATTCTTTTTTTTTTTTTCAAGACAGGGTTTCTCTGTGTAGCTTAGGGCCTTTCCTGGAGCTCACTTGGTAGCCCAGGCTGGCCTCGAACTCACAGAGATCCGCCTGCCTCTGCCTCCTGAGTGCTGGGATTAAAGGCGTGCGCCACCAACGCCCGGCTTACTTTCATTCTTTATCTCACACATTGTCTATGAAGCATGCTTTGGCTTAATTACATCTTAAACTTCTTCCAAGTCAGGATTCTCAGTTGGAACATTATCCAATATTTTTCCCAAAATTTCCAACTTAGAAGAACACAGATTTAGAGGCTGGCTCTTCAGCCTCATGTACAGAATTTACAGAGGTCATGAATTCTTGCTGGCAGTTAAATTATTGTTTTCCAGAGTATTTGACCAGACAAAATTAAAAATCCCATGGGAGGTACTAATCCAAAACCATTTTATACTTTTGTTCATTCATAATTTGATAACTAGTCTTCAAAGTATGTATGCCCTGTTGGCCTCTTATACTACTGAAGCACTAAGGAAAATGTGCATATATGTACCAACAATTGATGTATATACCTATAATCATAGAAATTTAGAAGCTAAGATAGGAGGATTTTTATGAATTAGGTGATCTTGGGCTATAGAAAGAGGCCAAACCAGTCATGGCCACACAGTAATACCCTATCTATAAAAACATGGCCATCAACAGCAGCAACACCATAAATATGTTCTTTATTTTGGCTAGCTGACATCCAGCAGTTATATCAACACTTACAAGACTATGCTATTTCTTTCTATAATGCTTCCATATATATAACGCATACCTGCTGTTCATTTTATTTCCCCTCAACCGGTCTATCCAAGTAGGGGATCAACATACTAATGATCAAAGCCTGAACAGGCAGAATGAAGAAGAGGTAGGTTTTCTCTGAAAAGCACAGAGCAACCTTAGAATCAGTTACCAGGATTAAACTGAAATCATAGATTGCTGGAGTAAATGTCCATGATTTCCAAAAGTCTAGACAATGGGATCTAGGTTCAAGGTAATGTGCCAATTGAGACATGTCCAAGAACAGTTGGGGCAAAGACAAGTCTTAGGTGAATAATGAAAAGAGATTTTACAAAGACTTCAATTTTCAAAAAATTTAATAAAATATAACTTATTGTCTGTCTTGTTATGTAATCACTACATATAATTACATTCTTATATGGAACTGGAAAATAGTTCCTGATATTTATGTTCCACTGTTTTTTTTATATACATGAAACAAAGTGGCTTAAATATGTGGGAATATTTATCACTTCATATGTTTTTTACATAACTTGGGATATATCAATTAAAACAACTGAATAATATATTAACATGTATCAATAAACAAATACAAAAGCTTAGTGGAACAGATATATATTCCAGTGTAACAAATACATACATTTGAATATCTCTCAAAGGAAGATTTACTAAAGTCCAATATACACCTGAACTTGGTATTACTTTGTCTTGATATTACTATTGCCTTTGTCTGAAAGAAATTTAAATCAAAGCTACAATAAAATACCACCTCACATCCTATAAGATGATGATAATTAAAAACATAATAAAATATGAGTGTGTTATTTTATTCTATGCTGGAATCAGATTACAGAGACCTTGAATTCTTTATAAAGACTGCAAATTTATCTGTCTTAGTTTTAGAGTATGTGAACTTCCTGGGCAGAGTACTAGCATTTTGTCTGTTGATAAATTTCTTGCATCTTTTAATGCCAGAAGGCAGAAGGACAATGTGAATTGTTTGGTTAAATAAAGTTGCTATGAAACCTCCATATTAGCAAAGAAAGAACACTATCATGGAATGCCTATCTCTTAAAAATCCTGACTGTTTATACTACCACATCAGCAACATCTCAGGTTCCTTCAGGTAGACATACCCTGCCCTACCACAGACCATGCTTGCCATAAGATCAGCTAGGCCACCTGCCTGAGGAACTTGTCCACTCTTAACATTCAACAGACCCAGTCTTCAGTTGTCCCTAACTTCCTTATCACCGTGTCCCAGCCACCAACTCCTGCAGACACCCTCTGCACAATAAGCCACACCTTTCAGCCTTTCAGAAGACCAGATAGGATAACAACTGACCTCCTCTACTCTCTTAGTGCCCCACCTGACTCTATCACCAATGTCCCCTCCCATCCTCATCAACACATCCCAGTCCCCAACTCAAGAAGAGACTCCCTGCTGGATCAGAGACCACTGCAGTCAGCAGAACTCCAGCCCCAAACTTAGACAGAGACTCATTGCTACACCAGAGGTGACACAGCTGTCCACCAGAACTCCAGATAGGGCTCCTGTCCTCAGACCTCTTTCACTTTTCTGGTGCCACCTACATTCTATCTCCAATCTCTTTTCCCATCGTCATCACCATTTCCCAGTCCCTAACTCATACACAGACTCCCTGATGGATAAGAGTCCAAGTAGGCCAAAAGAACTCCAAATAGGGCTCCTGATCACAGACCTTTCTGCTCTCTTGATGCCCTTCTGATGCCATCTCAAATGCCCCTTCAACGCCTCACTGCTATGACCCAGCCCCCAATTCACGCTGAGATCCCCTACTTAAGTAAAGATCACCATTCCTGATTTCAAGCTGTACTACAGAGCTACAGTAATAAAACCCATATGGGATTGGCATAAAAACATGTTGATCAATGCAATCAAATTGAAGACCCTATGGACACCCAAGTTTTGATAAAGAGGCCATAAATATACAATAGAAAAAGAAAGCATCTTGAACAAATTGAGTTGTTCTAACTGGATGTCTGCATGTAGAAGAATGCAAAAAGATGCATATCTCTCATCCTGAACAAAGGTCAAGTTCATACATAATAAAAAATAAATCTTAAAAAAAAAGAGTTACATTAACAATGTCTAGTCCATTAACATTTGACAGATTAAGACAAAAAACTCCATTATTTGTCCTATTTTGATGAGTCTAAAATGTACCTAATTCACTTTCTATCCTAACTTGTGTTACCAACCAAAAATATCCTTTAATGTCTTTCAAACTTATACACTTTACACATCTTTAGTGAGTTTCTTTTCTGAATTTGTTAACAAGGAAAACTATAACTATCTAGTCTTCAACTCCCTCAGAGATCCAAGAAGGAAATAATATTATCTAAGTAAGCAGAAAGTGCAAACAAGCAACTTCCAAAAAATGTGAGAAATGACATAAACATCTGGCTACCTAGACAGTCACCCAAGATTCCTCTGCAATATTGGAGCACTCATCTTCAGTCTACAGGCCAAGTATATCTGACGTAGACCCATCTGTAAAGCAGGATTTTCTAAAGAGCCTTCCTACCTAGTCTTGGCAAGAATTGGCAGTCCTTTCTTTTGTCCTGCTTGTTCAATTTGGACAGCATACTGTCAACAGTCAAGGCCTGGGCATTTCCTTGCCCAATGGCTAACTTTTGCCACAAAGAAAGTGAATTCCATATGGAATTTCTTCAATTCCCATCATCTTCTCTGAAGTACATTGGTGTTGCCAGGAGCAGACAAGTCTTATTGTCATAAAAAAGAAAAAAAAATCTATGTTATTAAAACATCTTAAATTCTTTATTCTGTAGATCTCTAAAGTGTTTGAAGATGACCTGTCTATCTAGAATGTATTTCTGTTTGACCTTGAAAACATACCTAATATGACTTCAAGCTTGATTGTAATGACTATTAATTTGCATTTCTTATATCCTGATTAGTTAGTAATAATAACTTTCAAGGACTAGCAATTTGCATTACATTGTTAAATGGGCTGTATAGGTATAATACCTTGAACAAAATTAGAAATATATGTACAATATTTTCTAACAGAATCAATCTCAAATTTGTATCAATATACATAATTTGTATACAATATACAAAAATCCAATCCATTGTAAAATATTTAAAACTAGTAGTTGCTTTCTAAAAGTAGATTCAATAATCTACCTTTTTATCTTATTATATCCATATTCACTCTTTTTTCTTTTCAGAGTAGACTCAGTAATCTACCTTTTGTCTTATTATATCTATATCCTCCTTTTTTCTCTTCAGAATAGATTTAATAATCTACCCTTTTATCCTACCACTTCTATATTTTTTAGAGTAGATTCAATATTTTACCCCTTATCTATATCCTATATTTTTCTTTTTCTTTTTTTCTTCAAACAAGAACCCTGAATCTAATCTCCTTTGTTTAGCTTTTTTTTCTGACCATTCTCAATTAACAACTTATAACCAATCATCCTAAACAAAGACAAATATTCATAACCCATTGAAAGACCAAAAACCACCAATGCCACCTCTTGGGAATGTGGGCATTGTATTCTTAAAATTACTTCCTGATGTCTGGAGGTGAAGACATCTTCAGAGGATACTGAAAAGAAAAAAATTGGGTTAATTGTCAAGTCCTGGGAGAGGTAGCTGTATCATTTGTTTTTTAGTCTCTGCATAATGGGAAAATGCAGGGCTTGTCTCAAGTCCTTGCTCAAGTAGCCTGTGAGGCTGGATCATCTCAGGTAGCCACTCAAAATTGTTCTGAGCAGTTTGTAGTCCAAAGCTTATCTTTGGGTGGTATTTGTCATCTTAGTAGTATATCATCCTCCTGATGGAATCATCATTGTGGGGTCCCATCTTCTTTTTGGAGACTTCAAAGTCACTGGTACATGTGGTCATGGTTCACTGCAGAAAATCTTTCTCATGAGAATTTTTTTTCTGGATGATTTGTCCTTTTTCTTCAAATGTCTCATTTGTCCAGTGTACTTCAGATTTCTTAGCTCGATGCCTTCATTCTCCTAAAAGACAAAACAAAATGCTTCTCCAACCCTAACTTTGGGGAGTTTCCAAATCTAACTTTTATCAATTTTGATTTATAATCTCATCTTAAATTTTGTTTTATTTTTTAAAGCTGTTCTATCATCCAGGGCAGTATGATTTTTTACAATAGGCATTAGGTTCTTTAATTGCTCTAGGAAGGAGTTCCCTTCATGATTAGAGGAAAGGAATGAACCAAATTTGACATGGGGGCCTGTGAGAGTTCCCTCAAGGTGTTTTTCAAAGGCAAAGGATTACCTTGTCTGTCCCTTATTGATCTACATCTGTTAGCCCAATGTTTCCCTTTACCACACCTTCTGCATAATCCAGAAGGGAGGGGCATTCTCTTGGGATTATTCCTTGAGAAAATATTATTTCTAGGAACTCCTTGTTTACAGTCCCTCTTTAGGTGACCTTGTTTACCACATTTGAAACATCTGACTTTTTTGTTTTTCTTCATACCTCTGGAAATCACCTCTCCTATCCAAGTATCATCATAGTCATGAGATTCAATATTAATTGTATCTCAGATCCATTCCTCTAAAGGTGCTGATCTTGCCTTTAATGGTGTAATTATCCTCTTGCATTGTGCATTAGCATTTTCAAAAGCCAGAGATTCAATTATTATCTGTTTAGCTTCTGAATTTCGTATCATTCTATTTACTGCTTAAGACAGCCTTTGTAAGAAATCCATGAAGTTTTTTTTTTTTTGGACCCTGTATAACTTTTGTAAATGACCCAATTTTTTTCCTACTTCTTCAATTCTGTCCTAGGTATTTATGGCCATTTAGCATAAAATTAGGGTGTGGTTATCATATGAAGATTGTCTTTGTATATCAGCATAATCGTCTTCTCCAAGAAGTTGATCTTGGGAAATTTCCATACCTCTAGCCCTACATCATTGTTCTATGATCTTAGCCTTGTCTTTCTACCAGGTTCTTCATTGTAACTGTGGACCAGTCTCTAAAATGGCTGTAACCAAATCTTTCCAGTCTTGAGTGGTAATACTAATACAAGTTGACCACAAGTTTAACATTTGCTTCATGAATGGAGAATGCATACCATATGACACTTTAGCTTTTTTGAATATCCTCAAATCTAATATTTGCACAGGAGTCCAATCACTTTGTACACAGCCTTGAGCATTTGGCAGTTCCTGTAAGGTTACTGGATAGATTTATGTTGGCTGTTTGAAAGCCTTAGGCCATTTCTCTGTAACCATATAATGCAATGCAGAGCTATGTTCACCTTTAAATTCTTCTGTCTGGATCTGAATATCTCTATGATCTGTTTTAACAAGTTTTTTCTGGAACTTTTATCTTGGCACTCATATTAACCAACTTTTTAAATGATAAAACAAAAATGGTCAAACAAATAATATTTATAATTGATGTTATATAAATTTCATCAACATTAATTATCCTCTCATTTAATTGTTCCATTTTTAGACTGCCTAATGTATTATCAAACAGAGACCAAATTCCCTCCATTGTAAAAATGTTTACCATTTTTTAATATGGGAAAAATTCTCTTTTTAACTAATTCCTCCCTATAAGAAATTTTAATTGGCTGACCAAATTTGCCAACAATAACGGTTTCAGAGAGAGCCAGAACCCACCAGGAGAGGAAAAAAGCCAAAAAGCCAGTTTTCTGCACCAGGGAACATGCAAAAGCCTAGTGGGGTATTTGGAGCTTCAACCTGGGGAGTTTATTGCAGAAAGGCTGAAACAGTCTGGGTGGAGATTCTGGCCATGTATAGCTCTGAGCTTCAGGCAAGAGGCTTTTTTATGAATTCATGCCACAAACATTGGGCTCCAAATGTAATATGAACTGCTAAACGGTCTATTAATAGAAAAAACCAGATATTGGGGTGAATGCTGAAAGGTCAAAGAAACAGAACAAGCTAGCTACATTCTTACATCTATGAAATCCTCAGCCTCAAGATCCAGTGTTTCTGTTTCCTCATACCTTATGTACCTTTCCTGGCCCTGACATCACTTCCTGAGATTAAAGGCTTGTGTGCTTCCCAGTACTGAGATTAAAGGTGTATGCTACCACTGCCTGGCTCTGTTTCCAGTGTGGCCTTGAACTCACAGAGATCCAAATGGATCTCTGCTTCCTGAGTGACAGGATTAGGGGTGTGTGTCACCACTGTCTGGCCTCTATGTCTTATCTAGTGGCTAGCTCTGTCCTCTGATGCCCAGAGTGACATATTTTCTCCAACAATGTCATACATACTCCAACAAAGACACATCTCCTAATAGTGCCACTCCCTTTGGGGGCCATTTTTTTTCAAACCACCACAGGGGGCAATGTGGAAACCTAGTGCAGTAGAGCCTTCCTGGATCTATGAGAGTAACCCTAGCAAAGACTCTTAGTACGAAGAGTTGATCTACTGGTCATCTGAACTGGCCATCTTCTGTAACCAAGCAAGGCTTCTGGTGGTGGGCCTGGGACACTACTCCAGCTACAAAACCTTTGACCTACAACATGTCCTTACTGCAAGATGTGCTGTGGCAATCGTGGCTCATATGTTGTGAGAGTGATCAACCAATGACTGGTATAACTTGAGGCCCAGGCTGGGAGAGGAAACTCATGCCACATACTTCTTGGATTGCCAGGAACCAGAAGACAGATAGCCCATACACTTATAGTACAACCAAACATGATGGCTTCCACCCAAAAGTCAATGAAGTGATTCCTAATATATTTTGCTATACTCAAAAACTAGTGCCTAGCCCGATTGGCATCAGATATCTTTCCTCGGGCATTAAATGGGAACAGTTGCAGAAACCCACAGCCAAACACTAGGAGGAGCATGAGGAACTCCACAAAAGAGGGGGAGGAAGGATTGTAGGAACCAGAGGGGTTGAGGACACAAGGAGAACATGGCCCACACAATCAATTAAGCATGGTTCATAGGGACTCACAGAAACTGAAGAGACAATCATGGATCCTGCATGGATCTGCACTAAGTCCTCTGCATATGTTATGGTTGTTTAGCTTAGGGTTTTGTGGAACTCCTAACAGTGGGAGTGGGAAATGTCTGACACTTTTGCCTATTCTTGGACCCTTTTTCTCTTTCTGATTGCCTTCTCCAGCCTTGCTATGAGGGTTTGTGCCTAGTCTTAGTGCATCTTGTTATGCTGTGTTCAACTGATATCCCTGAGAGGCTTGCTGTTTCCTGAAGGCAAATGCAGTAGAAGTGGATCTAGGGGAGAGAAGAGGTTGAGGAGGGAGCTGGGAGGAGTAGAGGAGGGGGAAACAGGAGTCTGGGTATATTTTATGAGAGAAGAATAAATTTTAAAAAAAGGATTAAATATTTCTCTGATTTTGTAAGGGTCAAAAACATTCAACTCATAGCAGCAGGCAATTAAAACTATTGATAAGAATAAGGCCAAATCGCATCTCTTCTTTACTGTCAATCAGAAGGTTTCCATAAAGATAGTTTGGGTGCAGTCCACAAAATTAAGCCTAAAGTTACTAAGCAACCAATCGATTCTTCTCCTAAAGTGACAGTCCTGTGTAATTAAAGTTCCCTCCATGTTGAATAAAGTTCCAAAAGGCTTCTTGCTGAGGCCCCTGACCTTCTGTTTTTGAAAGGGTTTACTTTTAAAAAATCATTCTCCAGAACATGGATGCCATCACTTTGAAATGTAATCATCAAAGTAGATATTGCCCTACCTGCCTGTCACTATGAGAGAGTAGGATTCCAGCTTGAACAAATACAGCATATCCTGAGGCCTCATGGCATAGATGCTTCCAGATCTTTCATTTGGGTTCACTGCAGCATTTGAATATTTTTCTACTCTTTGTTTTATCAAGATCAGTGTCAAACTCTTCTGTATTGTAAGACTTTAAGAATTTATTTTGCATTTATTTATGTATATGTGTGCATGTCTGCATGTAAGTATACATATCTGTGTGAGTACTCATGGAGGTCAGCAGTGATGGATCCACCTTGAGCTGGCCTTACAGCCACCCAATATGGCTTCTAGGATTTAAACTTGGATCACTCCTGGAGCTGCATGCACTCTTAACCACTGAGCCGTTTCTCCAGTCCCTACAAAACTTTCACATAAAGTTTCCATTTCCTTTTTAGCTTCATTAGCTGCCACAAAATGTGTGTCTGAGAGAAAATAAAAGAACTGCACACAAATGATTTTGTGTGGATAGTCACAGTGATTTGATTTAAAATGGCCAAAAAATTGAAATAACCAAAATGACCATTAACTTATCAAGGAAGACATGCAATAAGTATAACCAATAATGGAATTTATGATCAAAGAAAGCATTCAAAGCTATTAACATGGAAAACAACTTGCCTGATCCTGAAAACATTGTGAAAAGTGGAAAAAGGTTATATATGATCATGTGATTTACCTTTCTATTTATAGGAAATGTCTATAATGAACAAATTGTTCAGAGTATAGGGAAAAGGTAAAGGAAGCTCAATGTTCGATTGTTCATTGTTTAAGGTTGGAAGACTGAGCAACAATGGGGAAGGGAAAGCTGATGCACACAAGCTTTGCTTTAGAGAAGATGAAACAGATTAGGTTATGGTATTGGCAGTACAGTGAAGCCAATGTAAACACAACTGTCTCCCATATGCAGAGGGTCTAGTCTGGTCCCATGCAGGTTCCACAGCTATTGGTTTAACAATTCTTGAGTTCCTTTGAGCTTAGTTCATTTGTCTCTGTAGATTTCTCCATTATGATATTGACTCCCTTGCTCATGTAATCACTCTTCCCTCTCTTGGACTGGACTCCGGAGCTCGGCCTGGTGCATAGTTATGGATCTCTGCATCTGCTTCCATCAGTTACTTGATGAAGGCTCTATGATGACAGGGTATTCACCATTCTGATTATCAGGGTAGGCCAGTTCAGGTACCCTCACCACTGTTGCTAGTAGTCTAAGGTGGGGTTGTCCTTGTGGGTTCCTGGGTAAATTGTCTAGCACCAGTTTTAGGGACTTGGTCATGCCTCAACTGAATATACCAGGCTTAGCTGTCCCCACCATGTGAGAACTCAGCCTGTTGGAGGAGGGGGAAAGGCAAGGGAGGAGCAGGAGGAGGGATGAGAGGGGAATCTGTGGTTGGTATGTATAATGAATAAAAAAAATCTCTATTCTTGACAGAAAAAAAAGAACTGATCTCTCTTCTTCATTAGAATGATCTTAAGCATTGATGAGTTTCCTTTGATTTCTGCTTGTAGAGACAAATTAGTGTTCTTGGAACATGTAAAAAAACTCTAAAAATAACACAAAGAACAGACTCCTTTAAAATATTATGTAATTTAGAGTTTGTACAAACTCAGGATGTTATCCTGTCACATTTGGACATTACATGTCATATAAGAACTCAAGAAATCATGCAAGCTTTTTAAAAAGTGATTTAATTTTATATGTTTTAAATAAAATAGAATTACTTCAGTTTCCCTTCACTTTCCATCCTCTACCACCTCACAGGTACCCTCCCTTAAACCCCTCCCACAAACCACCCTCCTATGGCCCACATTCTAAAATAAATAGCATCTTTTTTTGATTATGACTGTTATATATATTATATATGTATATGCATATGTATAATGTTTGTGTATAAATGGTTTCAAGAATGACCCTACATTAAACAAGCAATAAACTAACTGGTTCATTTGTGGGAAAAACTCATTATACTTATCTATATACATACATATATATGTAACAATAATTACTGAAAAGTCATGAATTGAAAGAAGCATGAGAGGACTATGGGAAGGTTTAGAGGGAGAATGTAAACAGAGCAATAGTGTAATTATATTGTTAAATAATTTTTAATTTTTTTTAAAACTTGATATTTTAATATGATAAAATATGGTTATTACATTTCCATCCCAGTTTATCAAAAGTGCTTAGAAGAATTTTATATCACCAAACAGTGATGGTTTTATTTTAAGAAGAATCTTGTTCCAGCTTTTTTAAAATACATATATACATATCATTATGAGGCTGTGTTGTATTTACTGAATGTGTTTATAACATGATACAATGAACATTGATGTATACACATGTAAATTATGTTGAAATATTGAAATAAATTATATAAATGAACTCCTATAACATGGACTAATTAAAGACATACAACAAGTAGCAAATAAATGTTAGTAGATAAATAATTGTTCTACTATGTAGACTCTTTAACATTTTTTTGCTGTTGTTGTTTTTTGTTTGTTTGTTTGTTTGTTTTGTCTTGTACTTTCTTTTCTGTATGTTTGTTAATTAAAGACAAAGTTACTCTGTTAACCAGGCTTTCCCAAACTCAAGTTGTAGCCTATTCTTACCTCATCAAACTTGAGAAAGTCCTCTTGCCCTAGCTTGCTAGAATGCTGGATTACAGGTGGGAGCTACCACAGGCTGTGCTACTTCTGTGTTTTTGCTTTTCTAATACAAATGTACTCATTGAGTCAAAACAGTAGAAATTTCTGTAGCTACGCAATGGCACACTTTGACTTTAATATTCTCTATTATTCATATTTTTAAAAATTTAATTAATAAGTAAATTTAAGAAAGTATTAAGAACATATTGAGTATAAAGTAACAAAAAGCCAATTATTCTGTACAAGAAAATGTAGTATTACTCATAGAATTTTAAAAGCCTTCTGAATTTGGAATTAAATAATTAAGCAAAGACATCAAATATGATTTTATTTCTTGTGTAGGTTTGGTAGTGAGCAGTGTGTGTGTTATGTAAGTAGGTGTGGAGTGTGTGTGTGTGCGTGTGTTGTATGTGCATGTGTGTGTATGTGTGTACCCATATGGAGGCCAAGGGAGGACATTTGGAATCTCCTTCTGTCACTCTCTGCCTTATGTCCTTGAGACAGGGTCTCTCACTGAACCTGGAATAAACTGCCTAGTCAATGAACTCCCAGGATTCTCTGTGCTTATCCACTAATGCTGGAGTTAAAAGCACACAAAGCCATACCCGTATTTTTTGGGGTGCCTGCAATTCAAACTCAAGTCCTCATGCTTAGACAAAATAAATACTGTTTACCAACGAGTACCTCCCCAGTCTCTCAAGCAAGAGTTCTCCCATTTTAACTTACCTTTTACCTGGATCCTTTACTACTTAGAAGCTAGCCATAGGGTTTTTCATATTAAATTCAGAAATATTGATATATTGACATCTGGGTGAAAAAGAGAAAGCATTTCCTTCTAATATTCTCTTCTCTCCTCTCTCTCTCTCTCTCTCTCTCTCTCTCTCTCTCTCTCT
>CABHPQ010169108.1:0-12932 GCA_902168405.1 Peromyscus aztecus | reverse complement strand
GGTGAATTTGTGGGACGAGGAGCTTGAAAGAAAGAGATCCCCGGGGTCTCTGTGCTTGGACGCTCGCTTGCTCGCCCTTCTCCCCTCTCCCTCCCAACCAGAGCGAATTTGGCTAGTACCCCTCAGGCCTGCTGAAACCCAGAGTCAAGCCTTTCCCAGTCCTCATAGCACAGCGATGAAAAAGTTGAAAGGAAGGGCCAGAGCAGTGCACCCTGGTACTGGGAACCAACCGCACCGAGCCTTGGCCTGACGTCCTGCCAGCGCCTCGCAGTAGCCCAGGGCACACATGTGCAAGGCTCAAAGGAGCTCCCTGGCAGGTAACAACCTCTCCAAACTGGTTGGGCTGCCACCTCCTCTCCCCCTCCCTCCAAATCCTACCCCTTCCCTGAACAGCAAGTCAAACACCAGAACTCCAACCTACTACCCAGGAACCCCAGGGGGAGCCTAAACTATAGTTCCTGGGACTGTGACCAACCCAACTAGCCCTCCTCACCTGCCCAGGACCTAGGACCTGGGCCCCTAAAGTCATGGGAAGGACAGACCACGGCGGAAGGGCTGAGGGGTCAGTAGAAGGATTGCATGAGCCTAGACTCAAAATTCCCTTCCTAACTCTGAAATCAGAGCAGATATGCAGATGGTGCTCCCTGTGTGTCACCTGCTGGAGGTCCCCTGTATTTCTGGTCTCAGTCGGGGACTCTACCACAACAGTCTCCTTTGGAAAGCTCCTCTGAAGGGCTTCAGTGTGGAGACACTACAAGGGTCTTGCCATCAGAGGGCTTCTCATAGTCCCTCAGCCTGGGTTCCCACTGAGAGCCCAGTGACCCCTCTGAGGTCCCTCTCCTGGTATGTAATGGGGAATTTGTCTCTGCTAATTTTCCTCTGGTTGACTAGCTGCCCCACGTGGACACCCACAGTTACAGCAGTGAGAACCCAAGAGGCTTACATCACTGCCACACCCCTACTCTCTCTAGTGGTGAGTTGTGCAAACCACTTGCCTCTCAAGTCAGAGAATGCAGGGTGGGGACAACTCTGTCCAAGCACTCCATACCACCACAGCCCCCTCTCCCTACCAAATTTGAGCCGCACTTCTCCAGTCCAGCTCTAGCGATTCTTGTCTTTGCAACCTAGCCTCCCTAAAAATGTTTCCTCAAAGCCAGGCGTGGTAGTGCACCTGTTATCCCAGCGCCTGTGAAGCTGAGGAAGGAAGATTACTGAAGAGAGCAAGACTCTATCTCAAAACAATCCCAAGGGGGCTGGAGAGATGGCTCAGCAGTTAGGAGCACTGGCTGCTCTTCCAGAGGACCCACATGGCAGCTCACAACTGTCTGTAACTCCAAGATCTGACACCCTCATACAGACACACATACAGGCAAAACACCAATGCACATAAAATAAAAATAAGCAAATTAGCCGGGCGTTGGTGGCGCACGCCTTTAATCCCAGCACTCAGGAGGCAGAGGCAGGCGGATCTCTGTGAGTTCGAGGCCAGCCTGGGCTACCAAGTGAGCTCCAGGAAAGGCGCAAAGCTACACAGAGAGACCCTGTTTTGAAAAAACAAAAAAAAAAAAAAAAGCAAATTATTAAAACAATAACAACACAAAAAGAAAGAGAAAAGCTAAAAGAGGCCTGGGGGTGTGACTCCTCCCAATTGCCTAACACGTGCAAGATCTTAGGTTAATCCTCAACACTGTAAAAATTGGATTAATTAACCTTAACAGCTGTGACAGTTAATGAGGGCAATATGGGTAAAATGTTTAACAGGTGTTCATTATCATGACCAGCCAAAGAGCAAACTCCAGGAGTTATATGGGGGAAACTGGAAGCTGAGCCTCAGGAGCTGCCTGCCTCAAATCTCCGCATTTTTCCTTCTTTCTTTTAAAATGATTTATTTATTTATTTTTATTTTATGTACATTGGTGTTCTGCCTGCATGTATGTCTGTGTGAGGGTCTCGGATCCCTTGGACCTGAACTATAGACAGTTGTGAGCTGCCATGTGGGTGCTGGGACTTGAACCCAGGTCCTTTGGAAGAACAGCCAGTGCTCTTAACCACTGAGCCTCTCCAGCCCCCACGTCTCCATATTTTTCACTCATCAACTATGTATTTATTGAGCACCTGCTTAATGCAAGACCTATTGCTATGTCACACATGCTCAAGGGCCTGCGTTCTCTCCTGAACACCAGAGGGGTGAAGAAGTCGCACAGTAGGTGGGATGCTCGACGCTGCAGGAGAGCTGAAGATGAATCACATTCCTTGCCCTCAAAGTGCCTACAGTTTTCATGTTTTCACCTCAGGTAAAGAAAGGCAGGGCTTTCCCATTCCCTGGTCTCAAGAAAAGAAATCTGGTAGAATATAAAAATAAGCATCTGTGTTTCAAGAAGGAAGCTTTATTAGGGGGAGTGGGGTTCTGCCTGGCCCTGCCCAGCTGACTCTGCTGGGCCCCAATCCCGACACGCAGGCTTTACTTCTTCCGGATCTCCAAGGCTTTCTCCTTCCTGATTTCCTTTGCCAGTTCCCCAATCAGTCTCCAGTACTCATTGAACTTCAGCTCCGAGTCTTGGTTCACATCCAAGCTCTTCATCTTCTCATCTAGAGAGCCTACATCCTAAGAAGATGTAAAAAGGATTAGAAACTAGGGCTCTTGGAGCAGGGAGAGAAGGAAGAACCGTCAGGTGCTTCCCTCAGACAATGCCAACACCTGCCCAAAGGATGAGGCTACAGACCCAGAACTGCACTGCCTGAGGTCCCATACCCAAGGGTTTTTAGATTCATTCATTTTATTTTATATATACGAGCATTTTGCCAACATGTGGTATGTAGGTGTACCACATACATGCTTGGTGTCCACAGAAGTCAGAAGAGGATTGTCTTAGTTAGGGTTTCTAATGCTGTGAAGAGACACCATGACCACAGCAACTCTTATAAAGGAAAACATTTAATTGAGGTGGCAGCTTACAGTTTATAGGTTTAGTCCATTATCATCATGGCGGGGAGCATGGCAGCATGCAGGCAGACATGGTGCTGGCTACACCTTGATCAGAAGACTGTCTCACTAGGTGTGGCTTGAGCATATATGAACCCTCAAAGCTCACTGCCACAGTGATACACTTCCTCCAACAAGACCACACCTACGCCAACAAGGCCACATCTCCTAATTTAGTGCCACTCCCTTTGAGGGCCATTTTCTTTCAAACCACCATAAGGATGCTATCTAAACAGAAGTAACAGATGGATTTGAGCTGCCAAATGGGAACTGAGCCTGGGTCCTTTGCAAGAGTAGTGTGCATAACCACTGAGCCATCTCTCCAGCCCCATGCTCAACATTTGGGTCAACATCTGGACAAAGGCAAAGATCTGCCAAACAAATCTCTAGATGACATGAAGCAAATCCATAGAGGGTTTTTGGTTTTGGTTTGGTTTTTTTGTTTTGTTTTGTTTTTTAGCAGAGTCTTTTTTTTTTCCTTTTTTTTCCCCAAAAGATTTATTATGCATGTGTATGATGCAGGGGAGGGGCACACCACCTTTATGTGGGACCTGGGGATAGAACCAAGGTCATCAGGCTTACCTACTGAGTTTAGCAGAGTCTTAAGCTCACTCACTGTACAGCACTTCCTCCACTACCAGTGGGGGGGGGGGGGAATGTAGGAGGGCAACCCCCTACGTCCTTGACTCCAGGCATTGTGATATTACACTATGTTTCATTTCACTTGAGCCTCATGGTCCACTGAAATGACAGCTTCCGTGGCACAAGGGCCTGGTCTACCTTGTCCAACACTATACTTTCAATGTCAAGTACACAGCTGAAGTTTGTTCGCTAACACAGGAAAAGACAGAGCAAATCTTCAATAAGTACAGGCTGAAGTCCACCACCAGTCCAACAAGAAAGGCAGGATGAGTCTGCCTAGCAGATGAGAAACTTAAACCCCAGAAAGGCCAGGTACTGGCACCAAGCACAACTGAACAGCTAGAACCTGTATTTGAGTCCAGGTTGCTCTCGAGATCTCTCTCTCTCTCTCTCTCTCTCTCTCTCTCTCTCTCTCTCTCTTTGACCTCAAACTCACAGAGAGCTTTTTCTCTTTTATTTTGTCTTATATGTATGTGCATTCTGTACTATGTATGTGCCTGGTGTGGGCCCCGGAACTGGAGAATGGACAGTGACGAGCCATCATGTTGGCAATGGAACAGAAACCTGGTCTTCTTTCTAAACCATTAAGCCATTGCTCCAGCGCAGACCCAGATTTTCTAAATCAGGGCTTCAATTCTTAGCTACTGCTCTGTGTCTTTCTCCCCTGCCTGCACCTGCCCCCACCACAAAAAAAAAAAAAAAAAAGAACAAAAAAAACCAACCTAGAAATGAGCCAGGCCTGGTGGTGCAGGACAGTAGTTCAGCTACCCAGCAGACTAAGTCTGGAGGATCATGAGTTCAAAGCCTTCCTGGGCTGTTTAATAAGAGTCTGTTTCAAAAAAAGGGGGGTGGGGGTGGGGCAACTAAGGATATAGCTCAGCCCTTGGGAGTTTACCTAACATGCATGAGGCCCTGGCTTCAATCTCTAATACCATACACACAAAACTATTACTAATAGGTAAACAATGGCATAGTGGTACATGCTTGTAATTCCAGCACTTGGGAGGTAGAGGCAGGAGGATCAGGAATTCAAGATGATTCTTAGCTACATAGCAAGTTTGAGGTCAGCCTGGGATACATAATAAGACCATGTCTCAAAAAGAATTCTTTAAAATAGCTTTTAGTTATAAGAATGTTAGGCCGGGCGTTGGTGGCACACGCCTTTAATCCCAGCACTCGGGAGGCAGAGCCAGGCGGATCTCTGTGAGTTTGAGGCCAGCCTGGGCTACCAAGTGAGCTCCAGGAAAGGTGCAAAGCTACACAGAGAAACCCTGTCTCGAAAAACCAAAAAAAAAAAAAAAAAAAGAATGTTAACCAGGGGACTGGAGAGATGGCTCTGAGGTTAAGAGCACTGGCTGCTCTTCCAGAGGAACCAGGTTCAATTCCCAGCACCCTCATGGCAGTTCACAACTAACTATAAGTAACTCTGGTTCCAGGGAATCCAACATCCTTACATCCAAGACAGCTAGGGCTACATAGAGAGACCCTGTATCAAAAGGAAAAAGGAAAAAAAGCTGGAAGGGGTGGCAAACACCTTTAATTCCAGCACTCGGGAGGCAGAGGCAGGCGGATCTCTGTGAGTTCAAGGCCAGCCTGGTCTACAGAATGAGTTCCAGGATGGCCAGGACTACACAGAGAAACCCTGTCTCATGGGGATGGGGGAAAAGAAGAGGAAGAAGAAGAGATACAGGTGTGGTGGTGTCCATCTGTAACACTTGGGAGGCAGAGGCAGGAGAATCTCAAGTTCTAGGACAGCTGGAGACAAACAGAGGGACTCTGTCCCAAAAAAATAAACGAACAGGGCTGGAGAGATGGCTCAGCGGTTAAGAGCACTGGCTGCTCTTCCAGGGGATCTGGGTTCAGTCCTCAACACTCATATGACTGCTAACAACAATCTGTAACTCTATTTCCAGGAGAGCTGATGCCCTCTTCCAGCCCCCACCAAAACATGGTACGGAGACATGCACACAGGCAAAACACCCAGACACATCAAATAAAAACAATAAGTATTAAAAATAAATAAGCAAAAACTTTGGTCTTGATAGCATTCCCAAGAACATCTTGAACTTTCTATGACCTGCCTGACTTTCTGCAGGGTGGCAAGCATGAACCCCACTATTGTGGGATATTTTGATTGCCCTCTGACGCTCCCAAGACTGCCCAATAAAGTTATACCTTGAATCAGGGAGGAGAGCCAGTGACTAGCTGGCCAGAACTGGCCATAGAGAAGCCAGACATGGAGAGGAAAACAGGAGGTGCAAGATGGAAGAGGTAACGCCAAGTAGCAGAACACAGATTAATATAAATGGGTTAATTTAAGTTGTAAGGGCTAGTGGGACCAGTGTAAGCTAATGGCCAAGCTTTTATAATTAATAAGAAATCTCCATGTCATTATTTGGGAGCTGGCTGGTGGGACAGAAAACACTCATTACACCCCACAAAGTGACACAGTACAGAAGAGCAAGGAGTCTCTGTGTACCCAGGGAAAGTGGCCCTATGATGGGCTACAGTGGGCAGACTAAGTTTACTTTCCTCAAAGAGGTTAAAACTACCGAGAAGATTTCGTTAAGGCTTGAGTGTTGAGCCTATTGAAGATCTAAGATGATTCTGGCTCCTGTTTGTTTGTTTGTTTGTTTGTTTGTTTGTTTGTTTGTTTGTTTGTTTTTCAAGACAAGGTTTCACTGTTTAACAGCTCTGGCTGTCCTGGAACTTACTCTGTAGACCAGGCTGGCCTCGAACTCACAGAGATCTGCCTGTGTGCGTGCGGAAGTGGGGGTGGGGGTCTAGGGAGCTAGTGGTAAACCCGGCTGGGTTGAATGAGAACAACCAGAACCAGCTGTCCCACCCTGGACTGATGACTGGGCTTCCTAGCCCCAGGCAATGAAGTTTAGCCCAGAGCTGGTGCCTCAAGGGAAAAAAAGCCGGGAGCTTCAGGAAGCCCCACTAGGCATCTAACCAGATCCACCGGAGGATCCCAGAGGCGCGCCTGGAGCCAGGGGACCGGCACGAACCAGCCACCACCTCGGGTGGACTGAAGGACACAGGACCACTGACGATGAGTGATAATGAGTTCCTAGGCAATCTGCTAACCCCAGGCCCTAGTCACCTCCGGCTGACGTGACCGCTGGATGCTGTGTGGCTGAGTGGACTAGGAGCCTTTGAACTGCCTTCCTTGGCCCTTTCTGTGCCGCAGAGTCACGGTAGATTCTGTTCCCGTACTCTGGGGCTTTCCTTTGCAAAATAATAGCCCAAAATGTGGGGCATCTCAAGTCACTTTCCTTTGGAAGGGTCCAGTTAGTCCTTCTGAAACACCCCCTTAAATAAATCACATAGACTACAGTGTAGGCGAGGCAACACAGCCCTCTTTCCCAGTCAATTCAGGGCCTATTCTAAACGTTGGGGCTTTGGACAAGCTACTTAACAATTCTGGACCTCCGTGTCCTCAACCTGTAAGGGAGGGAAAGCAGTCTTAGTGTCCACCTCATGACAGAGTGGTTTTGAGGAGAATTGGGGGGCTCCCACAAATAAACGCTTAGACCGCTGTGGTGCCACATGTGCCTGTTCGGATTTGGTATCCCCTTCCTATGGGTTTTGGGGGGGGGGGCACCTCCATGTTACAGTTCTCACAGGTCTATTCAGAGGCATGTTTGGGCAAAGTGGAAAGAGCATTGCTATTGTCACCAGGAAGGCTTTTGTTTTGGGGGACAGGAGAGCTGGGATTAAAGGTGCCACCACCACCCGGATTCTGGCTCTTAAGAGATAAAAGCATTTTGAACTGGGAGGTGAAAAGAAAAGAAAGGGCCCGGTAATCCAGTTCTAAGCCGATTTTGTTATGAATTCCAGCACATCCTAATCTACCACCAACGATCCAGAAGAAGGGAAATGTGCAGAGGGAAAAGGGAATCACTGCAGGAGCAAGTGTGTTCTAAGTAGGTGAGAGGGGATGGAATGCAGGACACCAGCAGAGAGCTGGCCTTAGAAGCCTGGACAGATCACGTGTGAGGCCCTGAAGGACGGCACAGTAGATGCTGATCCAGGAGACGCTCTGGGGATGAGGGAGCACAGAGAACCTTCGAGATTGCTTATTTTCGAAGCAATTCCTCGGGGACAGGGAGACTGTGGAAGGAGGTTTTGGAATCTGAGGAAGGAAAAGTTTGTGTCCCGATCATTCACAAGGATATACAGAAGTGCTCAACGTTGCCAAGGGTTCCTCTGGAGTTTGTGGTTATAGATTTAGAGAAACAAGTCAACCTGACTGTGCATGTTCCTCTAGGTAGCTCCAGCTCTCCAAGTGCAGACAGACACAGGTGGTGGATTTAGGCAGAAATGTAGGTATGTGGGGGTCCTGACTGACAAGGAGAGAGAGACAGGATCAAGGGGTTTGCAAGCGTGATTATAATAGTGTGTGTCTTAGAACATGAACTAAACAAGAAGAGGCATGAGGAGATGAAGTTGATGGGAGGAAATGAAAACAGAGCAGTGGAGACACTCAGAACTGGACCCAAACTAACACCGAGGAGGCCCAAACAGGAGGGCTGCAATGACTTCAAGGCTATCTTGAACTACACAAATTTTTTACCCTGTCTCAAAAACACAAAAAAAGGGGAGCTGGAGAGATGGCTCACCAGTTAAGAGCACTTGCTGCTCTTGTAAAGAACACAGGTTTTTGTTCCCAGCACCCACATGGCGGCTAGCAACCATCTGTAACTCCAGTTCCAAAGGATCCAAAGCCATCCTCTGGCCTCTGTGGGCACTAGGCAGAGACATGGTACACAGACCTGCATATGGGCAATCCTCTACATAAAATGAAAAATTAAATACATCTTTTTTTTTAAAACCACACAAATGAACAAAGAAGAAGAGGAGGAGGAGGAGGAGGAACCTGGGCTGGTAGTGCACGACTTTAATCCCAGCACTTGGGAGGGAGAGACAGGTGGATCTCTGTGAGTCTGAGGCCAGCCTGATCTACAGAACAAGCTCCAGAACAGCCAGGGCGACACAAAGAAACTCTGTCTCGAAAAAAACAAAAAAGAGGGGGGGACCCCACAAATATGTGGCTTCAAATGGTGGTGTGTCCCTTTAATCCTGGCACTCACTGCAATTCCAGTCCCAGGGGACCTGATGCCCTTTTCTGACCCCTGCAGACACCAGAACACATGTGCTGCATATGCACACAAAATAATAAATCTGTTAAAAAAAAATGCAAAAACAAGAAGTGGAACAACAGAGGGTGATCAGACAAAGGGAGGCTACAGGAGGTTCTGAAAGCTCCAGGAGCCGGAGGCTTGGCACATTTTTTGGCTAATGAAGAACATACAGTTGGATCGAGTATGAGATGGCTATTGAAGGATGGTCTGTAGAACGGAACACCGAGGGGCACGATAGACCTTTAGAAGAGAGCAAGGAACTGATTTCGTTTTACTTTGTTTTGGTTTGGTTACAGTTTCTGTGTCTCCCTGGCTGTCCTGGAACGCGCTCTGTAGTCCAGGCTGGCCTCAGACTCAGAGATCCGCCCGCCTCTGCCTCCCCAGTGCTGGAACTAAAAGCGTGCGCCACCACGCCCAGCCACAGTCACACACTCTTATGTGGCTGTGAATTTTCATAAAGGATTAAAATAAACTGTTAACAGACTAGAACAGCATACAAACTCAGAGTCAACAAATTAGAACCCCCAATCCCTTCTGTAGAATGAGCCGCCTTATTGAGGGGATGGGAACTACTCACAAGTAGTAGGAACTACTCATGGAAGCTCCTCGTAGACCTGGGAACACTGAGACTATAGCTCACTGTGACTTTATGTGTTGTTTGTGAGAAAGGGTCTCCCTAAACTGGTTTCAAATTCCTGATCCTTCTGCCTCAGCCTCCTGAGTGCTGAGATTACAGATGCACAGGCAGGCAGCACCAGGCCCGGGTGTGGTTTGATTTTTGCTAAGCCTCCTTCTAGTTCTTACCGTCTGTAAATCTCTGGGAATCCACCTCTGGGTCCAGTAATATGTTGACAAAAATGAGACTAGAGAGACACAGGCAGAGACTCAAGTACTCAACGACCTCGTTTGACACATTCCCATTTGCACCAACACAGCATCTTCGCTCATCTAGTTTTTACACGAACACACACACACACCTTGAGACACACCCGGCACACATGCAGTCACTCACATTTGTTTCCGTCACATCACCCACTCGGTGTCATCACCCGGCACACATAGACCAGTCTCCGTCCCAGAGACCTCCACCAACCTTCAGCAAATGAGGCAACTGCTGGGTGACCAGTTCCTTAAACTCATTGATGCTCAGGCTGCCTTTCCGTCCTTCCAGGCCCGCAAAGGCGAAGAAAGTGGTGACCACGGTCTCAATGGCTGCCTCCAGTTCGGTCAGCGGCTCGGCTGCCATTAGTACCCCAAAGTAGGAGCTGATGTCTTCACAGACTGACCTGGCAGGGGAAGAAAGAGACCAAGAGAGTTAGGGATCCAAGAATGGGTAAGGTGGCTGGCTGCCTGAAAGGGTCAGTGTTGGAAAGATGAAAGGGTCCAGAACAGGCAACAGTATTTCAGTTTAGGTTCACTTCCACAAAGAATTTTTCCCCCGACTCCCATGTCTGAGTGTCCCTTTTCAGTGTCTGTCTTAGGGATGCCTCTGCGGCGGTCTCTCCGGGAGGCAACCACTCTGTCTTTGAGGGCTTTTCTCTGGAGTCTTCTGAGCGTGATAACATCACCTGTGGGGCCTCTGTTCTAATGACCCTTTCTTGTTATCACTCCCTGTCTTAGGGTCAGGAAGTTGTGTGTCTCCAATGCTTATTTATGTTGAGAGCAGAGTCTCCACCCTCCCACAGACTGGCTACTGCTCCTAGTAGAGAAGCCTAGGGTTGGCAAAGGCCCAATTGAGGTCAGGTCTGGCTCAGTCGGGCCAGACCCATCTTCTCTGCCCCATACCCTACCTCTTCTGAGGGGGTCGGAGAGTGCCCAGCACGAGACCCCACCAACGTTCTCCACTCTATGATTGACAAGGTCCAGAAAGGGACTCTTCGAACTCCTCAAGCCCACAGCCCACAAAGTGTTTGGCATGGACACCCAGTGCCCTCGGAGCTCCAGGAAGGGAAGAAACACGCCTACTCATCCCCCTCATTTCTGTCCACCCACCCACATACTCCTGCAAGGACCTTTGCCTGCTTTCCTGAAGCCACTTCCTGAATCTCTGCCTGAGCCCACTTGGAAGGAGGAACCTGGAAGCTGATAAAGGAAAGGTCTCCAGGCTCTCTGCGGGGTCGGAGAGAGTAACTCACCCAGGAAGGGAGATGGGATGCAGTAAGCTGAGCTGAAGCCTCAAGGCTGAAGTTTTTAAGCACCAGGGGAGAAGACAGCCACTCCCAGTTCCGAAGTGTCAAGTTTCCGCCTCCGCTGATTCGGAAAGGACGGGACCGCCCCTGCTGTCACTAGCCATCCCAACGCTGCGCCACGCGACTAGGACAGAGCCTGTTGAGGAGGGACCATAGGGTCCCATCCCTCCCAGTTATGATGGTTAGTCAGGAGTCTGTCAGAGGGGCTGCTACTGCTGTTTGGCAACATTAAGATAAAAAACGCTTGGGGAATTCAGCCCTGGAAAGCCTCGTCTGAGAAACCAGACACCCTGCAAAAGACCCCACAGCCAAGGGCACTCGGAAAGCCCCAGACTGAGGCCCCCATAATGAAACTCCAATTGAAATTCTTCACTGAGTTCCGAGACAGAAGCCCCTCACGGAGGTGCACAGGCTAAGCACCCCTGGGCAGGATCCTTCCCTTCCCCTGCTCAGCCTGCCCCACAGCACCCTTCCCAAGGTTTCTCTTCCACCTCCTTCTTGCGGGCTCAGGGAGGGGATGCAACAAAGAACGGAAAGAAACACGGGGCAGCCCGTTCCCGCCCGGGAGACAGAGGGCGCCTCTGTCCACTCCTGGCCTCTAGCCCTTCGCGGTGTCGTTGGTGAAGGGGTGGAGCTGGTGGGGAGGAGGGTCGGCAGGGAAGGGCAGGTCTCCCCACACCGCTCGAGGTGCCACATTTGCAGCCTGCCTGCCTGTCGAGAACCTGCTCCCACCTCAGGCCCAGGCCAACTGTGAGTACCCTACCCTGACTAGGATAGGTCCCTGGCTTAGCCAGCCTGGAGGACAGGGAGCCTCAGAAAGACCCCAAGAACCCTGGAAAAGGAAACAGTGGTGCTGCGAGGGTCTGGCAAGGGTCTGGAAGGACTCAGTCAAGGGAAAGGAAAGGGCGGTTTGAGATCTAGGGGGGATAAGGTTTGGAAAGTACTGAGAAGAGGTGAGTGAAGGTCAGAGAGCTAGAAGTTTGGTGAGTGAGGACGCCATCCAGCTTCCAGGCCACCAGACCTTCCCACAGAACCCAGTGTCTCCTGCCAGGTACCCCAGTCTCTAGGTGTGGGAAGGGAGGAGAGACAGCCCTGCTCCTTTAGGGTAAGAATAAGAACGACTGTTCCTGCCCCCTCCCCAGCCTCAGTCTCTGCCACCCCCTAACCAGCCTTATCAAGAACCAAATCCTAGGGAAGTCAGGGGCAGCAGAGCATGGGCCCCGTGATATCATGAAGAAGGGGTCTGGGGCAGTATGCCCTGTCCTATCTCTGCCTTCACAAGACCTCCTCCTTGTCCCTTTTTTTCAGCCTTGACCCCCACATCTCTCTCCCCAAATGTTTCCTTTTGTTTTCCCACCGCTCCACCCCTAGGCTCCCCCCTTCATTAAATTCCAAGCTGCTGGAGGGCTCCAGGCAAACCTCCAGGCGCCCCTCATAAATGAGACCGGTAACTGAGCCACCCAAATTCCTCCCTTGAGCACCCCTTATCCCTCTGATCAGCCCGGCTTGGGTTCTCTCTCCCCCTGTCTCTGTGACAACTGCTTCTTGTGACTGGAGTTCAGGTGACAGTCACAAGGGCTCCATTGAAGAGCTGGGATGTCATCTAATCAGGACCTATTGTCCAGTATACCCAGTGGTGAGGAAGGATGAGGACACCTGATCTGAGACATCTGAGCTGTCCCTGAGGCTGTGGAAAGCATGACCCTCCCAGGGCCAAAGGACTGAGACCCCCTAGCTTGGCAGTCCTTTCTCAATAGACCTCCCCATTCTTCTGCTCTCCCCCAGCCCCTCGAGCTCAGATGACCTCATGCACTCAGTCCTTCTAACACAAACCAGCCCT
This sequence comes from Peromyscus aztecus, assembly GCA_902168405.1. Taxonomy (NCBI): domain Eukaryota; kingdom Metazoa; phylum Chordata; class Mammalia; order Rodentia; family Cricetidae; genus Peromyscus; species Peromyscus aztecus. The sequence goes on along the minus strand of CABHPQ010169108.1, from coordinate 131 downwards.
ATCCTGTTCCCGCTGTAGCTACCGAAACAGAGCTGGCCTGAGGCAGGAATGGACAGCGTCAGGGACAACACCTTCAGGTTAGCGCCTCAGGAAAACCTCAGACATTTCCCTCTCCCTTCCTTCTGCCTACC
>CABHPQ010169107.1:0-27491 GCA_902168405.1 Peromyscus aztecus | reverse complement strand
GTCGGATGCTTGGAAACCATAGCAAAATACTGAGGAGCAGCCACGAACCAGCGCAATGACGGACTTCAATACATGAACCTAGGCTTCACCCAGGAGCAGCCATGAACCAGAGCAATGATGGACTTCAATACATGAACCTAGGCTTCACCCAGGCTTCTTCCTACTCTACTGTAAGCCACAAAATGTACTTGAGCACATTCTGTGTTTTAATTACACTTTCAGAGCATATAACAGTTCCATGAATTAAGGAGCAGTAAAATGAAATTGATTTTTCCATACATGCAGAAAGATGTGGGGCCTGATGTATATTATAATTAGAGCCGCTAAGATCCATTGCGGAACGTTTTTTAAAGATAACAAAGTCTTCAATTGCACCAAACTGATAACCTTTCCTGTTTTTTGTTTGTTTGTTTGTTTGTCTGTCTGTCTGTCTGTTTCTTGTTTTTATGATGGAATAATTAAAACATCTTTCTAAGTCCTAGTTTTGGTAAGTTGCTAAAGCCAGAAGTAATAAACCTGGTCCTGAAGGAGACTTTTTAACACTTTGATGCAAAAGAAAAGTGACCTTAGTGGCTTCTGTCCACGGTGTTTCTAAACAGAAGTCCTCAAATTTCTGAGGGGAGATGTACATCAGAGATGCAGATGCATCCGAATGTTTCAGAGCCAGCCAATGAGAAACAAAAGTCAAAAAGCATTGGTTCCTTTCCCCCCGCTTCGACTCTAACATTGGGCAGAAGCATGTGCAAAGGGTGCTTGGGACTTTCAGACAATTTTGGGTATGACAGACAGGGCAGTGCTCTTTCCATGAGAAGGCTGGTGAGGCCCAGGGCAGAGCTGGCACTATCCTTCACTTCTGTGTTGACAGTGTTCTTGGCATGTGGCACTCCCCCTGTCTGCCCAAGACACCACACAATGGGACTCATCATCCAAAGAGATCCCTGGAGGCCTGTGCCAGGCTTCTGACTCTCCCCCCCCCCCCCCCGACTTCTCTCCCTCCCTTTGGATGCACAGTTGACATTTACATGTGCTTAGAGTTCAACATTCTCTTTCTCCCCACCCCCACACAGAGCTGTTGAAAGGAAAATCTTGCAGCTCCAGGCACTCTGCGACTGAGTTAGGACTTCTGAGTTTTGGCCCAGATTGAGGAATGGAAGACTCAGCTTCTCATCCATAAGAAGTCGGGCTACAGGAAGAATGCTGGGTGGGGGGTGTCAGGGTGCTCAGGTGCTGGGCTCTTAATCTGGCCTAGAACTCAAGGCAATGAGCATATTCTGCTCAGCCACCCCACAACAGCTGCCCAGCTGAGATCTGTTTTTAATAAGCTTGGAATCAGAAAGCCAATCTTGTTTTTGAATCTGAGCTGGGAATTCCCCGAGGACAAGACAGGACTGAGGGTGTCATAATCAATTCTAAGTCACAGATTCTAGCACAGGGCCCAGAGCATAGTGGATGAACACAAAAACATGTTTTCAGGGCACAAGTGGCAGGCTGAGTGTCTCTTACACAATTAACTGCTGCTAACTTTCACTTAGGGTGTTGGCAATGGTCTTGGTGTGGGCTGACTACATCCTTTCTGTTAGTCACAGACATGGCACTGTGAGATCCAGGAACCTGAAATACCTGTAAAAGGTGGAATTGGTCGATCTAGGCCTTGAAGGACTCATTTAACACGCTCATCACATCATCATATCTATGACTCTCAGTGTGTTAGCCATCACTCTTTGGTGAGTTGCCAATGCAGAAAGAGTACCCAAGTCATGGTGACAGGCGTCCCAACCTGCTTTTTCTGGCTCTGATAAGGCACTGGCCAAAACTAACTTGGGGGAGGAGAGGGTTTGAGGAAAGCTGGGGCAAGAACTCAAGCAGGATCCTGGAGGCAGGAACTGGAGCAGAGGCCATAGAGAAACACTGCGTATTGGCTTGCTCCCAGTCTCTCAGTCAGCTGTCTTTCTTACACAGCCCAGGCCCAACTGACTAAGGATGGCATCACCCATCCTAGACTGGCCTTTCCTACATTAACTATCAATTAAGAAAATATCCCACCGAGGTGCCCATAGGCCAACTTTGGTTAAGGTTCCCTCTTCCTATGTGTGTTCTGTTGATAACCAAGGTTAGTCATACAGAGTTGTCATTGGGGTTTAGAGGATGGCCACTATGTCAAGTAGAATCCTGGGCTGAGTTTGAAAAGGAGCTGCAGGCAATGCCTTGTGTTGTTTCCTCCACAAGTGAATATTGACTGAAGAGTTATCCACTAAGTTTTCTGTATACCAAAGCATCCCAAAGTTCAGGGGCCCAAAGCCCTGGCTCCTTGGCCAATTGGGTGGCGTATTTCAGCTAGGCTGCGTAGGGGAGCTTTGCTCCGTGACTGACTCTTCCTCCTGGAATTGATGGGCCACGGGGGCTGTTTCTTCTCACATAAAAGATAGGTGAGACCTGTGTCTGTTGCTGCCTGATATCTAAGATCCAGTGGGGCAGCAGACAGGAGGGAGAGAATAAGTGTGTCTAAGGATCCACCCGAAACATATGCCAGACCCACCACATCAGCTCTCTTCCCTGCAGACATTACACACTGATCCCTCTGCTGTACAAACGGATGAATAAACAACAGTCATAGGGACAGACAGTTGAGAAAGATCTCACAAAGGCTTAAGGTCACACTGTGTGTGATGAGCCATTTGGTTATAAGCACATGCCTAAGCTGGCAGCCCTGTTCTTTGGAAGGAGAGGGACCATGGATCTTGAGAAATATCTAAGTCTAATGATAACCTTGCTTTCTCTCTCTAGATGTCCACAAGGACATAAATACAATAACCAGTGTGTAGTTTCAGGAGACTCAAGGACTGAGAAGCCCACCTGTGGACTCTTTTTCTTGGATCTTATGAGTTGAACAGCTCTGACCTGACACAGCCTCCCACCATGATGTTCTGCCTCTCAATGGGCCAAGAAACAATGGAGCCAGCCACTGACCAAGACCTGTGAAACTGTGAGTCAAAAGAAACCCTTCCTCCCTCAAGTTATTATCTCTCAGGTGCTTATCACAGATGCAAAAGCAGACTAATGCAGACTGGAAGCATCAAAGAGCTAAGAAATGTGTTTAACTATCAGCCACATCATTACTGTTTTATTATTACTAAACTATCATAGTTCCAGACTGGGGATGCGGCTCAAATAGAAGAATACCTAGCATGCACAGGACCATGTGTTCCATTCCAGCACCACATAAAATCAGGTATGGTATTATATACTTGTGATACTAGCACTTGGGAGATAGAGGCAAGAAGATTGGCTATATAGCAAGTTCAAGGCTAGCCTGGGATACATGAAACCCTGTCTCAAAAAAAAATCACACTATAGAAGGAAGGAAGGAAAGAAGGAAGGAAGGAAGGAAGGAAGGAAGGAAGGAAGGAAGGAAAGAAGGAGAAAGATGGGAGAAAATGAGAAATTACCACCATCTACATGTAGATCAAAATGGCAGTTCACAGAGGTCTAAGAGCAGCTGGTCTCAGTTCCTCTGTATATAAGGACAGAGGAAACAAGGTAGGCCTCAGTTATCACAAGGGCCTATGGAGAGCAAGTTGATCTCAAATTCCCTTAAAAGTCCAGTCTACTAACAACTCACCTTAAGAGACCCCTGGTTGCTGATACCAAAAAGGGATTTATTATTCCAAATAGTATAACTTTTATTGCTGTTGTTATTATTAGTAACAAGACACCAACAAAAAACCTAATAATATCTTTAAAGGTATGAGAGTCCTCCAAAGGAAAATCTTTGGGATAAGGCAAGATGCTCAGAAAAGAGAAGGGCACAGTTTCAAAGCCATGGAAGGTAACATGACTGAGGATCCAGATGATATCATCAAAGCTAAAGCTGAAGGTGTCTTGGATCATGTCTTGTGGAGTCTCTGAAGAACGAGAGGGAGGAAAAGGAATGGGAAGAAGTAGGGTAAAGATTCTAGAATTACAGAGCTAGCCTGGCCTAGAGAAGTGGGGGAACAAGAGACAACATGCATACCAGATCTAGAGAAAGGACAGGATACTGATGGGAGGAGGTGACATCTGAAACTTTTCCTTGGGAACAAATGCACTTGATTTCAACACTGAGGTAATCCAACTTCACTGTGTATTTATGATGGCTAGAGAGTGGGGGCTTTACTGTCATAAGAACTGGCTATTCCAGCCATTGTCAAGACCATGCACTGAAGAGTAGACAGCCTGTGAAGTCCCACAGAAGTAGAGCGACAGCTTTTCTCACCTCCATTGGCTTCATGACCTCAGGCAAGTTGCTTAATGTCTCGGAAACTCAGTTGCAGAAGACAGTGGGTTGTAACTATGCTGTCTTAGAGCTGCAATGAAGACATTGATCTGAGCTGCAGAAAGCAGCCTGGCTGCATGCAACCTACCACAGCAATCACTCAGTACAAAGTGTTGACTGCTATTCTTAGGTACTGAGCCTAGTGTGTTAGCCAAATGATTCTAGCTAAAATGGCTAATTTTTATTAAGAGGAGAGTTGCCTTATGTAAATGAAATATCAAAGGAAAACGAGTTTCAAGCATTTAAGTTCAAAAGTTGTACAATTTCACTTCTGTCTATTTCTCCATCTATCCGTCTGCTAACTTCAATCTCTCTTCCTTCTGTCCCTTCTTCACCTCTCTCCCCATCTTTTTTCTTCCTTCACAATCTCTTTTTACCTACTTCCTCATTTCCTTCTCCATATAGCTCAAATTCTTTTTTGTCTCTGCATCTGTCCACACCAACCCTTTTACCTCTTTCCATCTTTCTTTCTCCATTTATCTGCATCCATCTGCTGATAGCTATCTCTTCTTCCTTCCCTCCCCTTTCTGTCCATCCATCCTTTATTCCTTTTCTCTCCCTTTCCATTGCTAGGTTTGGATTTCTGGTATGGGCCTTTTTTCTTTTAAATCAGGCGATGTTTTTCTATGCAGCAGTACAGATGACCCCTGCCATCTTCAGACATAACTAGTCCATATTGTTGTAAACTCTCAAAGCTTTACTTTTTATGTCGTAGCTAACAGTAGACTCTACTGAAAGAGTCAAATCATCCAAGAAGCACTTTATGATAATAGCCCATTTCCAGTTCAGTTTCCTCCTCCAGAGCCACCATTTTCAACCTTTTAAAGTTGATTGTCTCTGTATTTATCTCTGAATACATAGTGTGGTTTGAATTTTTATTTTCAACATTATATCTTGAGTTCCCTCTACAGAAATTAGTTGATCCACTTTACCAGACACATGATCATGCGAGAAATAACTTTCAGTGCAGTTAAATCGCTTTTGGGTGAGAAGTCCCTTGGTAAAAACATCATTATAATTGGGCGCATTTCCTCCTAGTTGAGTCAAGTAGTTAGCTTACTATTTTCCTTCACATGTGGCATCATTTCCCCTGGAGTGAGGATCTCTCTCTTTTTCTTTTGTTTAGTTTTCTATAGACTCATCACTAACTCAATCTCCAATTCTCCAGTGGTCTAATTCTCCTTACAAGGCATTTTGTCATTCTTTGGCTTTCATCCTCTTGCAGAAGCCTCCTTCAGAGCCTTCTATCCCTCCCAGATATGACTGTGGTCCTCCAGGTCTTTTATACAGATACAACTGGGGACACGCACCTAAGATCTAGAGAAAGGACAGGGTATTGATAGGGGGAGGGGACATCTGAAATTTTTTATTGGGATAAATGCACTTGATTTCAACACTGAGATACTCAAACTTCAGTGTGCTGTGTGTGTCTGCTAGGAAGTGAGGGCTTGACTGTCAGAAGTACTGGCTATGTCAGCCATGATCAAAGCCATGCATGGAAGAGTAGACAGCCTGTGAAGTCTCACAGAAGTGGAGTGGCAGCTTCTCTCGCCTCTGTTGGCTTCATGACCTTGGGCAAGTTGCTTAATGTCTCCGAGACTCAGTTGCAGAAGACAGTGGGTTGTAACCATGCTGTCTCAGAGCTGCAATGAAGTCATTGATCTGAGCTGCAGAGAGCAGCCCAGGCGCATGCACCCTACCACAGAAAGCACTCAGTACAAAGTGTTGATTTTCAAAGCTGGCTCTTGACTGCCATCTGGGAATTTCCTTCATCTCCTTGGTTCACCTCTCGGCTGTGTCTCTCATCTTCTTCTTCATAGTTGTATGCACTTTGGTGGAACCTGAAGTAACTTTCTAAGACAATGTTTATGGGAAGTATTGTTTTGAAATTTTAAACACATGAAAATATCATAGCCTTACAGTTAATGAAGAGGAATAAATTCTGGCTATTTCTGAATTATTGGACTCCTATTCTAAATTGGAAATAGCATTTGGAAAATTTTCCAGAACTTTGAAATCATTGTTTCATTGCCTTCTACATTCTCTGTGTTGTTTTTGAGTTGTTCAAAAGTATTTGTGGGTTGAGTTTTTGTAGATATTTAGAAGCTAATTGAACCCAATTTTCTGGTGGTATGCTTCGGGATGGGCTGAGTTTTACTCATTGTGTTAGACAATGCTGAGTCCTTTCCACCTGGAAAGCTTTGGGAGAAATGATATTTCATCCGTGGTTCTCTGCCTTCTCATTCCTTCTACTCTCTTTTCTAGAATTTCCATCATGTCTGTGTGGAATTACACTGATCTTACTCTTTCAGCACCACACACTTTCTCCTTTGTCTTTTTAATCTAATGTCTGGAAGATTTAGCTAACCTTCATTTTCAATACTTGTAAGTTTTCTTTTGTTTTAATTTTCATTGATAATGTGTCACCTGCAGTTTTCCTTTTATATAGCTTTCTTTTTTTGTTTCACAAATATAATATATTCTGTCTTTCTTCTGAGAGTATCAAGTTGTTTTCTTTAAGTTTCCCCCTTTACATTTTTCATATTTCTTGTTTCTTTCATTACTTCACAATTTTTCATATGGCTGTCCTCCATCCTCTTTCTCCTGACTGTGGCACAGCTCTGTAAGTGTTCTTTGCTTATTGGACCTCTGTCTTGGTCATGTGTGTATATTTAAGATCGGGTATTAAAAACATTCACAAAAGGGTTTTGTGTTACCAGAGCTGGCAACAGGGGAGGTTAGCATTCTGCACTCAGCTGAGATGGTTTTGTTTAGCATCCCTGAAGTTCCTGTAGCTCTTTCCTTTTGTCTTGGGCAGATGCTTTGGAAAGGGGTCTTCTGTCACCTGTTTTGAGGTGAGGGACCATCTGGAAGTGTGCTAGGAGCTGAGCTGCATCGGAGACAGATCCATGGGTTATGGCATTGAGTTGTGCCTTTGTCTTTAGGACTCCACATAGCTAGTAGACCTCTGTTTAGCCCTTCCTTAGAACTCTCTAGTCTCCTGCCAAGTCAAAGAAGTAGGGAAGTGATGTGGCGTTTACATGATCCTTAAGCACACTACTCCTGGCCCTCCTTCTGGTACTAACTTTACTGCAGTGTAAAGAGAGCCTGCAGTCCTAAGCATAGCTGAGTCTACTAACAATCGTCCCAGATCTAGCCAGTCTATTGCTCATCAGTCATCAAAAGGTTGCAGCTGGATATAACCTCATTCTTCTCTATTCTGTTTTTGTTGTTGTTGTTGTTTTGTGGGGTTTATTGGTGTGTGTGTGTGTGTGTGTGTGTGTGTGTGTGTGTGTGTGTGTGTATTTTAGCTGGTCTTAAGGAACAACCAAAAGAGAAAATATGTCCTCAATTCCTTGGGCCCTCTTTATCTCCCAGTGCCTATGTGATGTCCTCGAAATAAACTCTTAACAAAGGTGTTTGGAACACTTGCCCCAGGCCTCTGGCTTGGCTCTAGTCCTATGATCTGAGTTCTCTCAGGAGCTGGGTCACCTCCTTGTCCTTGTGGTAGTCATACTGAGACTATATGATTGACAGTTGCCTGAAAGTCATACAGAGGGACATTTCCCAAGAGAAGGGAGTGAATGTAGCTGTGACAAGTCGCTGTGTCCCAAACTCAGGGTACCTTTGCCCTCCAAAAGATGAGGATCTTGAGGAGGAAAAGATTTTCTTCAGTTGCTTGGTGTGTGTGTGTGTGTGTGTGTGTGTGTGTGTGTGTGTATTGTGTATGTGGGTTCACACACACATTTATGCACTGTATGCGTGTTTAAGTCTGAGGTTAATGTTACTCACTGACTTGTTACTTGTGTGTGGGATGGGGTCCCTCATCATCCAGAGGCTCACCAACTAGTCTAGATTGGCTGGCCAGTGAGCTCCAGAGTTCTTCTTGTCTCCAGTTCACCAGCTCTGTAGTCACAAATGTGTACCACTGCACCTGTTTTTTATGTGATTGCTAGGAGTCCAAACTTGGGTCCTTATGCTTGTGTGGCGAGCACTTTGGTATCTCCATCTTTCTATTATAATGAAAATATCAGCACCATTTCAGAAGCAATAGCAGAAGTATCTCCCCTGTGGTTTTCCTCCATTGTGTCCCCCAGCCAACATCTGTCCCTGCTTAGTGCCCCTGAATCAAGTTCTTAACACCATCACCCACTGATGGATAGGGACAGTCAGGCTCCTGGACGGCCTCTGTCCCTGGAGAGGAAAGGAAGTGTTGGATGCAGAGGCTCACAGAAGTCTAGACACAGGGCTTCGACAGTGTCTACAGAAAAGGACAAACATGGTGTCATTCCTTGACTTGGGGACCAGAGACAACAGATGTGCCATTTGTTTTGCTTTGACAGCTGAAGTCCTGAAGGAAGGAGATGGAGTGTAGAGGTCTGATCTGTGCATCATTGTGTGATCACTCGAGTCCCTCAGTAATTTCAGTTGTATTGGACTCTGACATTCAAAGAAACACTGTCATCCTTTCCAAGTGTTTAAATCCCGGCTAAAAACAATACTTAAAGTTCCTTTTGTGGCCTCTGGCCACCCATGTCCCAGGGAAGCTGTGTGGGGGACTGAGCCTTTGAAGGGCATTCTTAATGGCAAGCTTTGAATGAAGTCAACCCCCGGTAACTCAGCAACAGCTTCCATGTTACTGTCCTTTTCTTACTTAACAAGAACAAAAGGCCACAGCCAGGCCAACCAGTCATACAGGATGGATCTCAGTGACATTTTTACTTCTGAACTTTTCTGATATAAAAGAGCCACCCAAGGAGGATCAGACAGCCAGCGTGAGGAATTTGACAATAAAAACCCATCTGTGCAGACCTCAGAAAATCCAAAATGATTAGGTAAAGTACTGCCTATTTCTGCCTAGATAAATGTTGAATGTTTGTATTTTCTTAAATTTGTATTTGCTTATGTGCGACTTAACCAGAGCTTCTGCCTTTTCTGCTCTTCAGCTCTGTGAAACTCAACCTCATCTTGGTTCTGTCGCTGTCCGTGGTGCCCACCTTTTGGTGTTACCCAGTTTTCTCTTCTAAGGTAAGGGGTTCACTGCTGTTTCTGATGGTCAGATCAATGGTTGGGGTGGTGGAGTACCCAGGTTCAAGAGAATCTTAATAAATATGTGACAAAAAGTCATTTATTTTATTTTTAGACCTTTAGGGGAAAGTACGTGTAAACAGATTCATGAGATTAGTAGGACATAAATTTATATGAGACAGTAGATAATTCTGGAATGTAGTAATTTGTTGTGAATTATTTGATGGTTGTGTCCTGCATGTGGAAATGGCAGTTCCAATATAAAATGTTCATACTTTGGCCCATGACAATTTATTTATTGTACATGCATGCACTCTTAATCATAGTAAATATTTTGCATTGAAATTGTACAAAAACAAAACAAAACACACAGTGGTCATTTTTCAGAAACAGAAAATTTCTTAATTTTACCAAAATGTGTGCTCTTTTTCCAGATGAAGAGTGTAGGCAACATGTTAGATTCCAATAAAATGTTGCCCAAAATATTTACTCATGTATTTATTCAAGAGTATTGGTGGAGGTCCTAATTGTATTTCTGGAGCTGCTCAAGACATCCAGAAAAATGATCACCTTTCTTCGGGGTATTTATGTCCCTTCTACAACATCTGTCCTTATTTTTATGTCATTATCTTACAATATTAAAATATCTTTGGTTGTTGATGACACTGTGAACTTTAACCTTTCTTCACTAAAATTTAACCTGTCATGGTGTGATTACTGAGCTCACCATAATTTGAGGAACCAGTTTTAGGATAAAGAGAGGTCACAGAAATTCCAAATGACAACTCCCTCAAGCACCGTGATCTAGTTATTTATGTAACTGGTCCTCTCACTGATCTCCGCATCTGTCATTTTTCTATTTCCTGTTTACTGACTACAGTCTCTCTTCTGCCTTTCCCTCCTATGAGCATTCGACACTAATTTACTCATTGATCTTTTAAGACATGGCATTGATCAAGTGGGGGACTCACAAGCCGTAAATGGGCATAGCTTCTCAAGTGTCTTCCTGTTGCTTTCTATTCTTTAGCCCTAAAGGTTTGCTCACAGCACTTCTGAACAAGAGGCACTTGTCCGTAGCCGTTTTTAAATTAAGAATTCTTCCTTCTGAAGTATGCAGAGACCTCCTAGGCTGTAAGGCAGTGTTTCTCTTTTTACTGTGTTGCCCGTATATTTCTAACTTTGCTCATGAGGATGCTATTCTCGTTACAGCCCTGTCAGGCAGTAATGCCGTGGATGGTATTCATGGCAACCTGACTGTTTGGGGTGAGTGATGATGTAGTCTAATCACATAGGATTTCATCCTCTTATTTAGAACTTCATGGAGCCCTTCAGCTAGGCAAGAGCACAGTGGTACCCTGACGGTGGGTTGGCCCAGCTCCTTTCAGATCAGCCCATACGCCGAGGTCTTTTTAGGGAGTCTCAAGGGTCTCATAACCAGCGCTGGCACTTTTCTTTTGTGGGACAGAAGCAGCATCATGAGCATTTCTGGAAAGAGTCAGTTGTTTCCTTTCTGCAATGACGCATAGGTCCCTCCTGCTGGAGATTTAAAATAGGAAGCATTTATCTATCATGTTAACACAGGGGAAAACTCAGAATTTTTGATTGTTTTTTACCATAACCGATATTTATGAAACCATCTTTGACTATTCCCAGATCAAACAGAAAACGACAGCAACAACAACAACATACACACACACACACACACACACACACACACAGAGAGAGAGAGAGAGAGAGAGAGAGAGAGAGAGAGACAGACAGACAGACAGACAGACAGAGACAGAGATAGAGACAGAGACAGACAGAAACACAAAGAAAGAGGGGAGAGAGACAGAGAGAGAGAAAGACAGACAGACAGACAGACAGACAGACACACACACACACACACACACACACACACACACACCACACAGTGTGTGTGTGGGGGAGAACATCTTCTTTCCCCAGGGGCCATTGGGAAGGTTTGCTTGGGAGCTCTGAGCACTGGAGACCAGTCATTCACCCAGCCAGGGCAAAGAGTTCCAGGGAGTTTGATGGATTGCAAGCTTCATCCCAACACCCAAACAGCGTAATTCAAGGCAAATTTGTCTTCTACATCAAACAGCAAAAGGTGTAAGCTTTTGTACGTTTTACTTCATGCTCTCTTCATTTCTAGTAAAATGCTTTAGCTCTTGTTTTACTGGAACTGAGAAACCAGGGCTTGGAGTCAGCAGCCGGTAAACAGCACCATCTGCAAGCATGTGGTCCCCTCGCCGAGAACCAGGGAGCCAGTGGTGCTGGCTTCACACAGCTCTTTTCTTTGCAAGGAGGAGGCTCAGAAAGTGTGTCACTCAGAGAAGGCTGTACCAAGGTCACTGCTCTTTCAAGGACAGGATTTGGTTAGCACCTTGCCAGTTATTAGACTTCTTTTGAAGCCATGAAAGGGAGAGGGAGCTGGCAAGTGTCAGCAGCTCCCACCAGAGCCCTGGATCGGTGCTGCCTCTAGTTCTCAGCAGCTGTGACCGGAGGTGGCCTTGGCTCTGGTGTTTGCCTCTTCATCCACACAGTGTGGGACTGGACTGCAGCTTCCCTGGGCCCCATTTGAGCTCTGGGGTTCTGGATCGGTTTCTTCCACCACTGAGCACTCCAGCCCTGTGATCCAGGCCTTGAGCCACGGTGAGGACTGGAACCACAGCCGAAGGTGAAGATGTCAGGGTCACTCAATGGTACTTTCTGGAAACCTTAGTGGGCAGCCATAGACAGCCCAGAAGGAAGTCCAGTGCTTTGAAAAACCTAGAGTTGAGTCACACTGGGTGAGTTTTGCCAGGGGGATTTTCTTTTAGTTAATTTAATTTTAAAACTAGCTTATAAAGCAGCAGGTTTCCTTACATACTTAAGACAATAGAAACTTTTGTGAAAGAGTCGTGCAGCCCAGGCTGGCCTAAAATTCATTCAATTTTAGTGAGTCGTTTTTTTTTAAGTTTTAAGTAGCCAAAAATGACCTTAAACTTTAAAAAAAAATTTTAATGGTTTATTTATTTTTATTTATGTCTGTATGAGGGTTTTGGGTACCCTGGAGTTACAGACAGTTGTGAGCTGCCATGTGGATGCTGGGAATTGTACCCAAGTCCTCCGGAAGAGCAGCTAGTGCTCTTAACCACCGGGTCATCTCTCCAGCCCTGACCTTAAACTTCTTATCCCCTTGCCTCCACCTTCCAAGCGCTGAGATTTCAAGTGTATGCCACCATACCCAGTTTATACAGTGCTGGGGCTCGAACCAAGAACTTTGGGTATGCTAGCCAGTACCCTACCAACTGAGCCATATTCCTAGCCCCTGAGGGAATTTTCAGTAGCATTCCCAGGACTAATCAGAGCCTTCAAACATTCCTTATGAAATAATGGCAGTGTGATCATTATGTGGACTATATACAGTGTAAATGCTGAATGTCAGAATAAAAAGTAGACAAGCCAACTGTAACCCAGATGCTACCTACATTGAGTACATGTCGTGTTTCAGCAATGTTTCTCACCGTTAAGAAGGTGAGACATGGCGACTTCATAGTCATACAGGTTTTGAAAATCGTTGCTGTTGAAATAAACTTTTAACCCAGAAGCTGTAACCTCTCCCTCCTCCCCCATCTAAATCACCAGGTGACTGGGAAACCTGATTACTTTCTCATCCTACTGAGCAGCTGCCCAACCAGGCTGGAGGGGAGCGACGGACTAGCTTTTCTAAAGCCAATTTTGGAGAAGACATCGATGAAAAGGTCCTTTCGCAACGGAGTCGGCTCAGGGGTGAAAAAAACTTCATTTCGAAGAGCAAAGCAATGAATAAGTGTGCAAAGGACTCTGGGAATTAATCTCAAGCTATATAGAGTGTGACTGATGTGCTAAAAAGCGGTTGTATCTTACCATGAGCTGTTGCTTCCCTCCTCATCCTCAGACGAGGCCCTCTTATCCTAACCGGCTCCAAGTAAATTAAGTTTTGAGGGAAAAATGCAAACCTGTCTCAAACTTCCACCTGTGAGTGGAAAACGATTTCTGTGCTTAGCTAGTTACTTCCCCAACTGCAGAGGGACACGCTGGCTTTGATCTTGAGTTGGCCGCAATGCGTGGGCGTTTTTACTGTCATATTTGTGTGATTCTTCTTGTGCTGTCTTGCTGTGCTGTAACACCAAATGCAGTGGTAGGTATACGCTATTTCTCCCTTAAAATACGATTTCCTCAAATGACTCAGCTGAGTCGATTCTTTCGAGTTGCGCTGCTTCTGTTTCTAAGAGTCTCGTGGCATTCCAGCGTGAAGATGAACGGTGCAGCTGGATTAAATGGTACCTGCAACAAGTAACCCCCAGGGCCCTCTGGGTCTGTTCCCCACCCCACCCCCTCTTTTTCTGATTCCAAATATATGTATATAAAGACAACGGCTTGTTTTGTCTTGGAACATTTGTTTTGTCTTGACTTTTAAAATCTTAAAACACGAGACACTGCCAGTCATAATGGTGGTACCAGAGAGCTGACTGGTGCTTGTGTGGTGGGGGGTGCATTTCCCAAAACCTTGCTGGTGGATGATCCCCACCTCCACCCTTGCCAGATCAGGCCAAGCACTCTTCCATGAAGAGATGCTTAAAAATAAAAAGAAGAAGAAGGAGGAGAAGAAGGAGGAGGGGGAGGAGGAGGAGGGGGAGGAGGAGGGGGAGGAGGAGGGGGAGGAGGGGGAGGAGGGGGGAGGAGGAGGAGGAGGAGGAAAGAAAAAAAGAAAGAAAGGGCAATGCAGGGCTGGTGGTGGCGGCTCAGTGGGTAAAATGCTGATGGATTTGGATCCCTGGAACCTATATTAAGAGCCAGAGGTGGTAATGCGTGCTTATAATCTCAGTGCTGAGGAGGCAGAGGAGGAAGGGTAACTGGGACTTACTGGCCAGAGAGTCTAGCCAGATGCGAGAGCTCCAAGCTCAGTCAGAGACCCTGCCTCCAAAAATAAGGAAGAGAGCAATAGAGGAAGAAGAGGAAGAAGCCCGGTGTTGATTTCCTACCTCCATAAGGCATGCATGCACATATGCACATGTGTACACACACACACACACACACACACACACACACACACACACACACACACAGAGTGATGGAGCAGGCAGGCATTGGTTGAGGATGAGGAGTTGCTTCCAAAGTGTAAAGAGAATGAGCATGTTTGCACATGTCAGACTCTGGAACACGCTGCACGTGTTCTCTGAATGCTTCACACAGGTTTCACACAGCCAGCTTTGAAAGTCAAAGAAGGACCCTGTCTTTGGTCACCAGCTTCAGATAGAAAACAGTCTTCAGGAATCGGAGCTCATAGTGAGCGGGTCCCACAGTGGCCAGGCAGGTCTGCTCAACCTGCTGTCCATGAGTGCAGCAGCCTCCAGATTGGAGAAGGGTCTAAGAATTGGCCTGAAAACAGCAGGCTTTGCAAGGCTCTCTGGTGCTTGGCCATGCCTGTTGTACAAGTGAGCAACTCCCTGGTTGTGTGTGTTCACTTTACTCTTGCTGTCCAGAGACACAGGAAGTAGTTCAGATTGGAGTGACATGACGATGTGTTCGCCTGCTGAAGGGGTTTTCAGGTTCTAGGAACCTCAAGGAGACACATTTGAGAAGCACAGAGGGAACATCCGAGAACGGAAGGTCTTGTGTGCTGCTGCGTGTACCCACCTGAGACCAACTGTCCCTTGTCTCTTCCCAGCGGCTGTCCCTTCTTGTGGACCCAATGGTGTGAAGACTGTGCTCTCCTGTGATGTCTATCTGCCCCAAGCTTCTCACCACTCTGTGACCTCCCCACTCCAGTGCCTAATACCTGGGCCTTCTCCTTTGCGTTCCTTTTGGTCAGGTATCCATTGCTGGTCCCGTCCACAGAGCCAGCTGTGCAGGGTCCCCTGTGAAGGGCTGTGCCAGGGCAGACCCAGAGAAAGACCGCTGGGGAGGAGGACGACATGACACATACCATGATACTGGGTGCGCTCTCCCTTGGTTCCTTGGATGCAAAAGGACACCTTCACCTTCTGGGCTGTGGTTTTGATTAACACACATTACATATTGTAACAGGGGACATACGGAGTTTCTGATCATTTGAAACAATTATTTCTAGATTAATTTTTATTTCTGTATAAGTGTCTGCCTCTGCCTGTGGTGTGTGCATCTGAGTGAGGGTGGCTACAAGGCTAGAGAGGACGCCAGACCTCCTGCAGCTGGAGTTGTGACCTTTGTGAGCTGGTGTAGGTTCTGGGAGCCAAACTCTGGTTCTCTGCAAGAGCAGTAAGTGCTCACTCTAGACTCAATTTGGAAATATTCTTAGAAAATCTACACTCTCTTTCTAAGTTCCCCACCCACTCATTATTTCTGTCCCCCTAAAGACACATATACATACAAACACTCATACACATGCTGGAGAGTTTACACACATACATAGCACATACATATACAAACACCACATACATGTACACATATCTCATATACATACACACACAACACACATACCACACACACACACACACACCACATACACATTCACATCACACACATACCCACATATAACCACACACATGCATGCACACACAAACACACATACATAGGCAGTTGAAGTGAGGGCTAACCCATCTTCAAGGGCACAGCTTTGGGACCTGCTATGGTCATGACCTCTGATCATCCCCATGACAAGGAAGGGCAGTGCAGAGAGCGATGATGAAACACAGAGCTAACAAACACGAGATTGGTCGCCTAGCTGACCACTCTCCTGTCCGTGAGCCTGGAGCTCACTCGGTCACAACCACAATGGTGTCCATAGTTTCCCCGGGGCCTTCTCCAGCCAGCAGCTGTGTGAAGGCAGCACCAGCCCATGACTGGCTCTTCAGCCCTTCAGCTGCCATTTCTGCTCTCAGAAGCCTTCCTGAAGGTATTGAAAGGAGACATTAGCCCGAGGCATGGAAGGACTTGGTGTGTGCCCGTGGTACCATCTCCCCTCTTCACCATTTGCATTGGGTTCCCTTCCTTCTAAGGGTCCTGGAATGCGCTGAAACCTCTGAGATTTTTAAAATATTTTAAAACAACGAACGAAGCCTTCAAAGTGGATGCAGCCCTCCTAGTTTCCTGTCAGTGGGTACAGTGGGAAGGAAGGAGTCCCGGTGCAACCAGGACTGACCACCCTTTGCCCTTCGTCTTCTGTCACTGAGCCTGAAGCAGTGACTTCGGAAGTCTAAGGCCTTGGGCGGTGACGGCTCTACTCTCAGAACATCCACACAGCCAGAGATCGGCCTTCAGTGATGGTCATAGGCTCTGCGGCACCTGGAGTCCTGACGGTCACCATGGCAAGCACTTCCAGTAAAATGTAAAAAGCCTGGCTGGAGTGTGTCAGGGAGATGGGTGCTTCATGTCTTCCCAGAATTATTGATGGGGAAGTTAATGAGATGACCTCACGGCTGATATTTACAGCCTAATGGCAGGAGGCAGATTGCTGCGTCCATGTGTGGTGTGAATGAGGTTCCTTGTGTGTGAGAAAGGTAAGACTACTCCAGGGAAGAGTCTCCCCAGTTCTCTACTGTTTCCATTAATGTGGGTTGGAATAATAAAACACCAAAAACCTAACTGGAAATTTTCCCTTGCCACTTCTGAACATAAAATATTTAAACCTTGGAGAAGAGGGGAAACTATGAAAAGTGTTTACTATCAAAGGATCAGAGGAGACTGCACAAGGGCAGACAGGGAGTTCTGTTTTGGGAGAAAAGTTATACACTTCTTTCCCAGATTCCTGGAATGAAGTGTGTTCAACAAAACAATATTTTGAGTTACCAAAGAGGTGGCTGAGGAAGGTCACTTAAACCCTGGGGAAATGTAAGCCTGACACAGTGAACTGGTTTTGGTTACCAAGGCATGCAAGGCCACTACTCTAGAAGCTGTATGCCTGGTGTGACGAGGTGGAGATAATAAGGTACTGGTGACCCTTCACCCCCTCATCACCAAGGGTGTTGGTGGAGGCCAGCATTTTGTTTGTCTAGCTGGAGGCTCTGGAAAGCCTTGGGACATAAACATCCCACAAGATGAATGAGTTGTTACATATTTCGTTCTGACTTACCTAACAGGATTGAGTTTCATGTTCTACTGGAGAATTTTAGTGGCTTGGAAGAACAAGAGCCAGCGGGGGTCACAGGTGTCTGCGGAGAGAGGATGCTGATGTGGAGGAGTTAAGCATAAAGCTGACAGGGGAGGTGGGAGAGCCAAGAACCCCCGACCTCAGGCTGCCCTCAAAGCCCATGGCCACACGTCCTCAGTTTTCCCACATCACCCAAGCTTCTAGAATTCTTCTAACACTGAGCTTCCCCAGCACAAGTCAGAGCTGGTATCACAAATCTTACCACGTTGTTTCTCATTTACTGATAATTCATTCACTCAAAAGCATTTGCTGAGCTTGTACTATACTCAGACACAGTGTTCCTGACACTGGGGATGCAGAGGTGAAGAAAATAAATAAAAAAAAACCTCTTAGACAAAGTGGAGATGTATGTAACATACACATAAAATAGCATAGAGGAAGATGCTCCCTGTAAAACAGACCAACTGGCAAGAATCAGTCAGGGAAATTAATATTTATTATGTACCTAGCATTACTGGTAGGGAAACTAATGTAATAGATTAGTAGATCTTATTTAACATGTACATATATGTAGATTATATTGAATGCATACATGAAATAGTACATGTATTCAGATAGTGTGTATATGTGTATATATATATATGATTATTTTATGTAGATGTAGGCAGTATCTTAGATGATGGTAAAAAGGAGCAGTGGGGTTGACGGAGGGAGGGTTATATTCAGTACATAGAAGAAATAGCACATGTATTCAGATAGTGTGTGTATATATATACATATATATATGATTATTTCCAATTATGTAGATGTAAGTAGTATCTTAGATGACAGTAGAAAGGAGCAGTAGGGTTCACAGCAGGAGGACTGTGGGGTAGGAGCAAGAGGGCAATTTCAGGTAGAGTTGTTAGTGAAGGTGCCTACAGGAGAGATTAAAAAGCAGAAAGTACACAGAAACCAGAAGGGTAAGAGGGTCTCTGAAGGGTCTCGTAAGACTGTTGCTTTGTCGCTTTTCCTGTGAGGGACACAGAGAAGCTCTGGAAGGTTTCCGGCAGACCTGCGTTTTTGGCCTTGCTGACTTTATACTGGTCAGTTCTAACTATAGTAGAAGTTAATCCCTACAGGAAGGACACCCTACTACCTTCCCTCCAGGCCTGCTCCATGTCTGCCCCACTGTGTCCTCAGACTAGCCAGGCTGGTGGGAGGCTTCTTTTGCTTGTTTGCTTTTAGACAGGGTCTCACTGTATGGCCCTGGCTGGCTGGGAACTTGCTTTGTGAGCCAGGTTGGCCTTGAACTCATACAGATTCAACTGCCTCCACCTCCTGGATGCCGTCAGAAAAAAAAATGCA
The DNA here is from genome assembly GCA_902168405.1 of Peromyscus aztecus. Classification (NCBI taxonomy): domain Eukaryota; kingdom Metazoa; phylum Chordata; class Mammalia; order Rodentia; family Cricetidae; genus Peromyscus; species Peromyscus aztecus. The sequence goes on along the minus strand of CABHPQ010169107.1, from coordinate 8,709 downwards.
CTACCACAGCTGGCAGAAACAGCTCAGCTGTGATATGACTTGTCAGGTCCTTAGCAGGGACACTGGGCAATATCCAAGGTGCTGAGGGCACTTGGGATGACAGAGGAATTCATGACTCTCTCTCCCTTCCCCTACCCCCTTCTTCCCACCCCTCACTCCCCTGCTCTTCCTCTGACTCTCTTGGACTCTGGGGAGACAGCAGGATTCCTACAGCATTCAACATCTTTTTATTCTCATGGGCCGTGAGGAAAAGCTGGCTTCAGGTAGGGGCCAACAGAGTCAATAAAGAATAAAGAACAGAAAGGACAGCCGAGGGCACAGGAGGAAATGACATGCTGGAAGGTCCAGGAAGCATTAGCCGGGATGAAATATATCCCCTGAGGAGGGACTACAGGGATAAGTACAAAACGACTGGATCCCACTCATACTCAAAAGTTAGAAGTTACAGAGCAGTGTCCTGTGCACCTGGCTACCAGGCTCCTGGAGAAGCCAGCCCACAGGGAACCGGGAGCTTTGTGCTCATGTCCACAGCACGACTTTGTACATCCTTGGGCAAGCAGTTCGGTAATTATCAGAGTGACTTACAGTCACTGCCAAGAAATGACATTAGCTGGAGTCGTGCTTCCTGCCACCATGATGGAAATCCTCCAGGTACATACAAGAATTATGGGTTATGGCTCTTTTATAGTCTCGAAGTAAGATGTGCAGCTCAAGCTGATGCAGAGTTCTGTCCCAGGCTCCCATGGGGTGTGCTACGACAGAGCATGTGCATCACAGGCATCTCACTTTCCTTGGGTTTATAAGCACTGACTTTGCGGTCAGGTACATGCAAGCTCAAATGGCATTCACTTAGCAAACCGTAGGCAGGTTCCCAGATCTTTCCAGCCTCAGTTTCCTTGTCCATAAAAATATGAGCCAAAAGTGATAGCACAATAGCATCTCAGAAAGGAAAAAGTAAAATAAGAGATGCTACACACTCAGGGGCATCACTGACCGCCTGGATTGCTGTTGACTATAAGAAGTGGGTGTCTAATTCACAATCATAAACGACGTTGGTGGGGAACTGGAGGCAGATAATGGCTGTTGATGACAGAGATGCAAAGTGGAAATTATTCCAAATATTGCCCCAAGGAAAGTTCTAGCCTAATACGGTGCCAGCATGGCTGATTCCCCAGGGAAAAGCCCTGTATTCTTTGGAAATCATAGATCAAATGAAGCTCACTGAGGAGCTGAATGTAGAATTAGGTGATGGTCATGCCGTTACCTAGCCACACAGACCTTCATCTCCGAATCAGCCAGCACGAGGGAAGCCAGTCTCTGTGGCAATTGGCTCCAAACAGTACGTCATGATCAATAACTGGCAGTGCTGCCCCACTTCTGACCCAGAGCAGAAGAGAAAGCCAAGTGTGCGCTCTGATCACCCGAGGTTAGTCCGCCTCTGGCTCCTCCACACCAGTGCTCTCCATCTAGAGTGCCCTGAAGCCCTCCTCTTCCCCGCTGCAGCCTCCCTCCACTGTCCGCCTTGGAGTCTCTACCAAGCAAGATGTGAATGCCTTTGCCATCGGAAGTTCAGTGAGTAGCTCCTGTTTGTTGTATTGCAGGGGTTGGAGGTCTCTGTTGTGACAATGTGGACAGCCAGGGTGGCACAGACCAAGAAAAACTTGAGACAAACCCTACAGTGCCGAATAATGAAGAGATGCTGGAGACTCTGGGTCCTAGGGTTTCTGCGTCACCTTACTGTGACCAGTCAGCCCACCAAGTCTCCCTCATAGGCATGGGTGCAAGGATGAAGGTGTGAAGCCCGGACTTAGGCTGAGCCTGTCAGAAAGAAAGATTCCTTTCCCCAATATGTTGGAGCTGTGAGGACAAGGACATCCATTTTTCCGGGACAAATGAGGAAAAGTTGGACAATAGAGAGTGACAGTGGGAATACAGGGAGAGAGCAGTCTCTGAAGACATGGGCTGGAGTCCTGGAGCCCTTCATACATGAAGTCTCACCTCCTCTTACCTATTACTTGATGTGACCCAGTGTCTTATCTTTTTATCTTGAACAGCTTTGAGCAGAGGGCTCTGCGGCAGGCAAAGAGGGTTCCCCCAGCTCTACTGGCTTGGAGAGAGCCTCACAGTCCTTTATTTCGGCTGAAGTCCCATGCCAGCCCTGCCTCCAATGGCCTGGCTTCTCCTTTAATGCTCTGTCCTGTCCCAGCCATGTCTCCTTTGCTCAGGGACCTGCCTCGGGGTGTTGTTTTACTAGGAGCATTACATAAAGCCTTCCACGAACAAAATTAAGATGAAGCTGCCTTCTTTGTAGGTGGGAGACGTCATCCTTTTCTTGGTGTGGAGGGAATACTAATATATTCCCAGGGAATGATGACTGTGAAAAGCCTACAGAGCACACTCCATCTCCTGTGTGCACAGAGTACCTACCTGCCAGCAATCGGGAGCAGAGAGAGATAATCAAGGCTGTGCATCTTTGCTTTAAAACTCCTGCCAGAGAGTAGGAAGAAGGCACCATCCCCAGGAGATGGGAAGGGGGCATTGAATGAGAGCTTTTAACTTGTTTTACTTTATGGTTATAATCATCATCATTATCATCATCATCATCATCATCATCATCATCATTTCCATCTGAATAAGGACAGCAAAGACCTCTCCCACCTATATTGGAACTAATCCTTGTAGTTCTGGGATGCAGGTAGAAAGGTGTTTGCAATGTAACTGAGCTCCGCAGAAATAAGCCAGGACACACAACTAACTATTTAGTATTCAGTGGGCTCTCAAGCACGACCTCACTAACTGACTTGTAGATAGTGCTTTCGAGCTGGATTTCGAGAGAATTATGCATGAACTTGCCATGGAGAATATGTCCAAGATCCCAGAAATCTCAGACTCTATAAGGATTTGACAAAAGGCCGGCAGCCCAGGGCTCTTCCACTTTCACCAGCAAATCTTAAAAATCAGTTGATTATGAAGACTACCTTCTTTTCCTTTCTTTCCTTTTCTCTCCTTCCTCCCTGCCTTCTTTCTCTCACTCCTTCCTTTTTTTTTTTTTTACAATAACATTTGAGACATTTAAATGCACCACCTGCTGTCCATTTAAGATTTCCATTTCAGAAGCAGCAACTTGTGCCAGGTGGTAGGAGCTACGATTGGTATCTCCCCTTTAAAGCACAGGATTGCATGAGTGTAGAGAGGTGGTTCCTTTTGCACATCAGGTCAATTTGCAACATGTAGGCTTTCATCTAGATTCTGTCTGGTTTGTGGGTTCTGGTGCTATGAGTTCACCGGTAATGGCAGCTCATCACTTACTAGCTGGCAGCCTTGAGGAGGTCCCCTCTCCAAGACTGAGTTCTTTCTTTTGCAAAATGTGAAAACAACAACTTTTTTTCATGTGTCTGTATATGTGTGTGCATTTGTGTATGCATATCTGCATGCATATGTGCACACATGTGTACATGTGCATATGACGGCCTGAGGCTAACATTGGTGATCTTCTTTGATCACTCTCCACCTTGTTCACTGAGGCAGGGTCACTCACGTGAACCCAGAGCTCACTGATACAGCTAATTTAGTGCACTGGCTTGCTCTGGGGATCTCTTGTCTCTTCTTGAGAGTGCTAGCATTATGAACAGGCTACCATATCCAGCCAACGTGTAAGCAGGTACTGGGAATCTGATCTCTTGTCCTTACAATTGCTGCTTGGGTAGCAGGTGCTTTAACTGCCAAGCCATCTCTGCAGTTCAAACAATAACTATGACTGGTAATAACTATTCCGCAGGGTTTATAGACTAAGTGAGTTGATGCACATAAAACACTTAGTCCAGTGCCTGACAGAAGACCAACAGTGTGTATAGAACTTTGAGCATGGTCCTCAGCACAGCAGTAGTACTGTGGTCACTGACTTTGTCAGAGCCCTCCAAACTAACTCAGCTCTCTCTTTATTGATCATCCTGCGACTACTCACAATCTAAAGTCTTGATAACCACCGTCCATGACCTTGTCTGTTTCTGTGTGTGATACAGAGACAAGCTACCAGCATCCCACACAGGAGTCACAATCAAACAGAACAAGAGAGAGGATTTTTATGTGAACACTGTACCTTGTATGATCCAGGCTCAATGACTTGGCTGCTCTGCAAATATTGTGTGATGAAATCAGAGGGTCAGGTAGGTACAATCCATTTATAGCCACAATCCCAAGTGACTTAAAATTGACTTTACTTGCTGAGTATAGTTCCCATGCTGTTTTCTCTTTCAGCTTCTCATGGGACCCTAATACTTCCTGGTCCAAGAAGAATTCATTACAGTAGCAACCCTGGACAAAGAAAAGCTTCTCGGTATTTGAATTTCTCTGAAGAACTAAATCTGATGCTTTTTTTTTGTTGTGATCTTGCCAATACCCTTTGTAATGATTAGATATTATATATATATGTATATAAAATATGTAACCATATGCAATTCTCTGGAACATACATTTTACACAAAATATATATGATATACCATATAACACATGTTGTAGAAATTTTATGTATGTAGGTATTGTGTATGTATAAGGCATCTCTGACTTAAAAAAATCATTTGCTTTTAGAATATCCCTCCACCTGTGTATATTCACTAAGAAAATACTCCTGATACATGCTACCACAGCTTTAGTACTTTCAAAGTATAATTTGGCTTAATGAGATGAAAGAAAGTCTTCCTACATGGCGAAATGGTCTCACACAGATGGTAGAAAAACACGCTAAAATTTCAAAATACATTTAAAAATCTACTTCATTCTCCTTTCCTTCTTTTCTTCTATAGTAAGCTATTTTGTTTCCAAAAGAATAAAAAGCAATTGTAAGATGAAACTGTATATATATTTAAAAACCACAAATGTTCTAGAGTTCTCAGTGTGGAGTGACTGTGTGGGACATCTGTTTATTTCCATCTACACTCTCTTGTTTAAGTTATGTGTGCAGGCTTCTTTTGCCACATTTAATTTTAGGATGGCACTCAAGTTTGCAGAAGTGTACACACAGAAAACTCAGCACACCATTATCAACCCTGCCTTGTCCACACCCAGCATCTCTTTGCAAATATGAACCTTCCAGTCCTAAGTCTTGTGAGGCTGCAGCTTCAGCCTTTGCAGCCGTGGACTGGCTTTGTCTTGACTGTCTGTCTTAGCTGGATGTAACAGACTTGGATACTAAAGCAGGAGAAGCTATTAATATAAACCCTCACAGTATAATAGCTCTGGCTCCTTAAATATCATCATGAACTTGACCCTCACCTTCCACACAAATGGGCACCAGGAATATTGGCTGAATACATGGTGATCAGACTTTTGATGAAGAAAGACCTTTGGTCATCAATTAATGGGTGGAAATCTGTTGGGTGCCTCTCCTACTATGTGTCACTGCATTTAAAGACAAAAGGGGAAGAGATGGAGGAAGACAAGAATGTGCATCCAGTCTCCGTACAGCCACCTTGAGTAGGAGGCATGTGAACATAGTGTGTGAGCTACAAAAGTTGGTGAAGCAATGAAGGGAGAAACATGACGTGTCTTCCTCAGTGTCATCATGATCAATCAAGAGTCTTTGAGGGGACCAAGGAGGAAGTTCCCAAGGGACTTGACTGCTCATCAAAGGGGACACTTGCCAGTCCTGGATCAGACAGACATTCTCTGTGAGTTTCATTCAGAGGACACACTCTTTTCTTCTTTACTCTAACTGAAGCACCACTTGACATGAGCTTTGAGAAACAAGCAATGCCCCAGAGAATATGATGGCTACTGGCGTCTGATCCGGGAGAAAGTACCATGGGGAACCCACATATGTAGTCCCGAAGAACAATTGGCATTTGTTGGATTGGGTGGGAAGACAACTTGAGACTCCTTGGGTGACATGTCACCAGAGCAAACCAACAGAACCTCACGGATAGAAGATTTGCCACAGGGATGGAGTTCTGAGCATAAGTAAGCCTCCAAGGCCCCTGAAGGAGGGCCCAGTTCCAGGTAGGCTCTGTGTGGAGAATGTACCAACATTCTTTCTCAGTATCACACCCCTTCTCTTTTCTGGATGAGCACCCCACACATAGCAGGCCCAGGGCCACTGTGAGCTCAGAGCCACTGCAGCTGCTCAGGAGGAAGGGAGCTCAACTTCTGAGCCCTTTCTGAGTGAGAGCCTTGGTGGGAGAATCCTGGCTGGCCTGGCACCTTGACTGTTCCCCAAAGCTGCCCCTATCAACATATTGATTGATGCAGTGAGCCTCCTATATGAGCCTCATGTGTGTCTGAGCCATCCTCATGATTAGCAGCTATGAGACTATGTTGTTGACAGACACTGTGAGGATGCAGCCATGCAGAGCAGAGTACTCCATGGGAGTCTCCTCCTAAGGTAGCTTGTCCTTTGTCCATAGCCTTTCCTTCACAGACAGGCTTCCTCTGACTCTTTCAGAGTCTACAAAGCAGTAAAATGCCAGGAAGAAATAGTAAGAAGATATTAAGGCAACCCCCTCCTCTGATATCACGTAGACTGTCCTTGACTTTCCAACTCGACCACTCACATGTCTAATTACAACCCCTCAGCTCTTTAGAGAGGACAAGTGTCTTAGTTAGGGTTACTCTTGTGGAGATGAGACAACATGGCCAAAACCAGTTGGGGAGGAAAGGGTTTATTCACCTTACACTTCCATGTCATGGTTCACCACCAAAGGAAGTCAGGACAGGAACTCAAAGCAGGGCAGGAACCTGGAGGCAGAGACCATGGAGGAATGCTGCTTACTGACTTGCTCCCCATGGCTTGCTCAGTCTGCTTTCTTATATAATCCAGGACCACTAGCCCATGGGCAACACAACCCAAAATGGGTTGGGCCTTTCCCCATCAATCACGAATTAAGAGAATGCCTTACAGCTGGATCTTACGGAGGCATTTTCTCAATTGAGGTTCCCTCCTTTCAGATAACTCTAGTTTGTGTCAAGTTGACATAAGACTAGCCAGCACAACAAGTGATCTGAGAGACTGGATGACAGTGTTGTCCTCACGATGTTCCTGAGGTCCTCCTCCTTGGCACAAATGTTCTGTCCTTCTTTTGAGAAAGAAGGGAGTCCAGTGCCACTAGCCTAGGGGAGCAAGTCTTCACCTGATTCCAAGATGAGCAAGAGACACTCTGAGGGCTTCTCCTTTAATCCTGCAACTAGGAAATCTAGCAACTTCATAGTCTTCACAGGCTCATTCTTAGTCCTAAGTTTCCATTTGCTCCTCTGGGCATCATTTTATGTTGCTAGGAGCACATTCTATGCCAGCTTTTAAGACCAATGAAAAGATACATCAATTATAATAGACTTATTTAATAAGTGATACTCTTATTTTGTGTCCTTAAAATAGTTTTGTTTACTATTTGGCTCTTATAAATACATGAATGTTTTAACATTGTAACCTTTAGTCTCAGACACATCTATTACGGAAAATGCATTGCCTGTGAATATCGTTACAAAATCAGGATGCATAAATAATAAACAGCTACTTAACTACAAAATTCCCCAAGCAGAAAAAACAGAGCAAGAATATAAGTTTATGTTTGGAATTGGGAAGCTGAACATCAAATTGATCAGCTGAAGGTGTTGAATGCGGTTGGATTAGGCATTAATGAATTCAATCATTATTACAGCCCCTGGGAAGGAAGAAGGAGGAATGAGCAGGAATGAAAGGGGGGAACAGCCATTCTTTCAAGAAAACGTGTGTGGCTGACAGGCCCATTCACCTATCCTGTGTGTAAGTGAGACAAGACTAGAAGTTAACCGACTAGAAGGAAGGGAGGGAATCAGTGAGAGAGGGAGGGAGAGAGAGAGGAAGGGAGGGGTGGAAAGAAGGAGGAGGGAGGGGAAGAACTGAGAGAAGGAGGCAAGAAGGGAGAGAAGAAGAGGAGAGAGGGGGAGGGAGGGAAGGAGGAAAAGAGGAAGGCAGATAGGAAGGAAGGGATGGAGGGAGTGAGGAAAGAAGGGAAGGAAGGAGAGAGAGGGAGAGAAAGAAGGAAGGAGGAACAGAGAAAAGAAAGGGAGACAAGAAAAGGAGGGAGGCAAGACAGGAGTGAGGAAGGGAGGGAGAGGAAGGCAATAAGACCATTGAGCTCCCTGGACACACAGGTCTCACTGGCTTAACACATGGTTTCAGTTCTGCATGGGACTCTGGACATGAGCCCATAGAGATATACATAGCCCCCCACCTGTCTTCACAGCGCTGGTCTTAAGATTTATCCTGCTCTTGGACCGCCTGTGATCACTCATTAACAAGCCAAGAGAAAATTCTTCCAGTTCCCGTTGGGCTAAAGCAGACTTGTGTGAGGCCAGTCAATTATCACCACGGTGGAGTTCGCCCAGCTGTTCACACATTGCTGGTACACTTGGGAGGTCTACATTATGTTTGTAGAATTTACAATTCGGATTAAAGGAGAATTGTACAACTATTCAGAACATACTTCAGAAGACACTCCTTTGATCTTCCCAAGCCTTAGACACCTGTAGGTTTGGCTGCTGTGCTAGTGAGAAGCTTTGTAGGCAGCTGTGTGGACCCCTCAGAAGCAAATGACCTTAAATCACATACCCTTGGACCTCAGTGGGCAGGGACTTTGAATGAGATATGCTTCTTTTCCCTGTCCTGTAGCCTTCATTCTCCATGGCTGGTATGGACATCTTCCCTTACTACAGGGTATGTGGGAACCCGGAGCAGCC
>CABHPQ010169106.1:24699-44664 GCA_902168405.1 Peromyscus aztecus | reverse complement strand
CCTTTTGCCATTTTGATATATTTCCAACTTAAAGGGACATTGAGGGGACTTGTCTACAATTGGCACACACATGTAATGGTCTGTTTCCTGTGAAGACTCATAGAAAGACTCTGTGATTATATCACAAAAACTACATTTTCCATTCTGACACAGCAGCAGGACCAGCTGATGTTCACTGTTTCACCAGGAATGGTTTTGTTGTTTTGCTTCCAGCGAATGGGTGGGTGTGAACATAGCACACGATACTGTTTGAATGAAGCAGGCTTATTCCAGGGAGCAGAATAATCAACAAAAGCAACTTTAAAATGTCGAGTACAGCCTGGCAGGGTGGCACAAGCCTTTCATCCCAACTTGGGAGACAGAGGCAGGTGGATCGCTTTGAGTTCAAGGACAGCCAGGGCTATGTGTAGAGAAACCCTGTCTCAAAATAAATAAATAAATAAATAAATAAATAAATAAATAAATAAATAAATAAATAAATAAATAAATCGCTTACTGTCTCACATAAAGAGACCTCAAAAAGCAGGGCAAGTATAGGCGAAAATTCCCAGCACTTCGGATGCAGAGCAGGAGGACCTGCTATAAGTTCAAGTCAGCTTGCTCTACATACAAGACCATCCCGGGTGGCTTTAAGTATCACTTTGACACAACCTAACATCACCTGAGAGGAGAATCTCAATTGAGAAACTGCCTCCACTTGTGGATGTAGCTATGAGGGATTGCTTCGGTTGTTAACCGATATAGCAGGACTCAACCCACTGTGGGCAGCACCAACCCTAGGCTCGCGGTCCGGCCTGTAGAAAGCTAGCAGAGCATGAACCAGCATGTGAGGCAGCTAGCAAACAACATTCCCCATGATTCCTGCTGCGCTTCTTGGCTGTGAAGTGAGTTCCTTGGTTGAAGGTAATGCTGTGTACAATAGTAAGCAGCCTTGCCCTGACTATCAAGTTCCTGCCTTGACTATCCCCAGTAATGGACTGCAACTTGGAGTTCTCAGAGATCCTGTGAGTCCCGAAGAACCTGGATGTTTCCTATCTTCTCTGTATCTTCTTACGCTACAGTCTGTTTCGTATATGTAAGCAACCCAGCATTCAGGCTGTTACAGTAAACTCTCCAAAATAGTTGATTTTTCTTATTAAAGATTTTCTGAGATGGGCATGGCAGTGCACATCTGTAACTCTAGCACTTGGGAGGTGGAAGGAAGAAGATTAGAAGTTCAAGGTCAGCCTCAACTACATCGAAAGTTAAAGGACAGCCTGGTCCACAAGAGACCCTACCTCAAAAAAATAATCTTCTCTGGGGTGGATTTGATATATTTGATTAAAGAAGAGAAGACATAAGTATAGCCAATTAAGTCTGACTGCATGTAACTAAGTTTAGAAATACTAATGGCTTTAAAAAAAAAAAAAGCAGGGAGTGGGGACTTCCACATAAAAGGAGTCCCAGATTTATAACTCATGACCAGTTATTCATAACTCATGACTTAACAAAATCATCAGAGACCCAAGATATGGTGCTGGAGAGATGGCTCAGCAGTTAAGAGCACTGGTTGCTCTTCCAGAGGGCCCAGGTTCAATATCCAGCAACCACATGGCAACTGTCTGTAACTCCAGTTTCAGGGGATCTGATGCCTTCATACCAATGCACATAAAATAAAGTTAAATGAATTATTTAAATAAAAAAAGAAACCCAAGATGCATTTCCTTCCTATTTTTTTTTCATTCCCAGTGTACAACTATCATACTCAAAGTTATAAAATAAGTGCTGGAGTGCCAGCCAATATATCTGCATCAGAAAAAAAAAATAGAAGCATAGCAAAGGGATTTGATATCTAGTAGAAACTCGGGTATTTTTCTCCACAGGCTTTACCTTAGGTCTCATTAAGTAGAATGCCATCACATCTAAGGAAACTGGGAAGTACAAACACACAATGCCAACTCAAATAAAAGTCAAGGTCTGTTCCTAGCCACGGAGGAGGAAGTATCCATTGGGCAAGGAACCAACAGTCTCTGCTGACTTCTGAAATGCTTAGTGTGGCAATAGTCAAGTTCTTCATTCAGAACACTATCTTTTTCTCCCTGTGATTTAGAAATTGTGACACTAGCTAATAACTTTTCTGTATTTTTCTAATAAAAAGCTCATACATAGTTATCTTAGTTGCTTTACTAACTGCTATAACAAAAATCCCTGACAAGAATCACCTTCAAACTTACAATTCCAGGGAATGGAGTCCATCATGGCATGGACTCATGGACGGCACAGTGGCAAGAATTGGTCCTGATGCATACAAAACCAGGAAATAGAGAGAAACAGATCTGGTTGGTTCTGCTTGTTTTCTCTGTTTTATTCAGTCCAGATGACAGCCCTAGGAATGGTGTTGCCCACATCTAGGACCTGTCTTTCTCAACTCATTCAACCTAATCTAGAAACTTCCTCCCAGATCAGCCCAAAGATTTGTCTTCTAGATGATTCTAGATCCTATCAAGGTGACGATCAACAAAAACCATCACACTGGCCTGGGCAGTGGTGGTGCATAACTTTGATCCCAGCACTTGGGAGGCAGAGGCAGGCAGATCTCTGTGAGTTCGAGGCCAGCCTGGTCTACAGAACAAATTCCAGGACACGAGGCCAGCCAGAGTTACACAGAGAAATCCTGTCTTGAAAAACAAAAGAGGATAAGTAAATAAAAGCTGAGGTGGTAACTCAGTAGACTGCTTGCCATCCTTGTATGCACAAAATTCTAGGTCCAATCCCCAGCAAAGCATAAACCCGGTGTCATGGTATCATACCTGAAATCCCAGCATTCAGGAAATGCAGGGGGAAAAAAAGATCAAAACTGAGGATGTCCAGTGAGTTTGAGACCAGCCTGGGATACAGGAGACCTTATCACAAAATATAGGAAAATAGTAAACAAGATAATAAATAATCTGGATGTGGTGGCACACACCTATAATCCCAGCATTTCAGAGGCTGTGAGGACACATGATCGCCCGAAGGCTCAACTAGATTACTATGTGAGACCCTGTCACAAAATAAGACCATTAAAGATAATGACAGTGGTCACTGGAATGTGAATCAGGTAACTGGGGAGAGGGCATAGAGACAGTTTAGATGGACAGGTCAGAAAAGACAGTTCTAAGAGATAACGATAATTGACACCTAACGAGAACCTGACTGGTATTTACGGCAGAAAAAACAACAACAACAACAAAATACCCCAATGTTCCTGAACGTTAGAGAGCCTTGCCAAAGCTACGATCACTTCTTGTCACCCGTGGACACAGGTATTTTGGGGAATCCTGACCAATTTGCAAAATTCATACAAGCAACAAGAAACACGTGCCTTTTAAACCCACAACTCCGGAAGCCAAGACCCACGAATCTCTGTGAGTTCCAGCCCAGTCTGCATGGTGAGTCCAAGGCCAGCCAAGGACACAGAGTGAGATACTGTTTCAAAACAACAACAACAACAACATAGTTCTGTGATCTAAAGGTTCCACTCGATTTCAGCTTTTAAGGCAATGAACTTGAACATGCCAAGAGAAACCTTCAGGTGTAGTAGAATATTTTAAAGTGTGTTACTTTTGTTTATGTTGCATTTGTTTAATTTTGTGAAGCTATTGCTGTGCCTGTCTGATGGTCTAATAAAGAACTGGCCAATAGCAAAGCAGGAGAAAGGATAGGTGGGGCTGGCAAGCAGAGAGCATACATAGAAGGAGAAAACGGGGAGGAGGGATCTAAGGCTAGGACCCAGAGAAGGACTTCAGGGGCCAGTCACCCAGCTACACAACCAGCAAGTCACAGAGTAAGAGTAAGATTTATGGAAGTAAGAGAACAGGAAAAGGCAAGAGGCAAAAGGTAGACGGGATAATTTAAGATAAGGAAAGCTGGCTAGAAACTAAGCCAATCTAAGGCCGCGCACTCATACATAAGAATAAGCCTCCGTGTGTGATTTATTTGGGAGCTGGGTGGTGGGCCCCCCAAAAGACAAAAGACCAAAAACCGATAACGACAGAATCTTTATTAAACCATCAGGTGTTTTCGACAGGCACGGTAACACAGCTTAACAGAGTTAAGCAAAGGCAACATAAACAAAAGTAACACACCTTAAAATATTCTACTACATTCATGCAAAATAACAATGCTGTTGTTCGTGTTGTTGATTTATGGGTTAGGCCTCTTAGGCTAAAGGGAAGAGAAATGCAAATTACACTTGCTACGGCAAATGGAATTTATTAGCTTATAAAATTAAAGGCCCCAGGAGTATATCCACCCTCAGAGTCATCTTGATAAAGATATCAAAAGCCAGGTGTGGCGGCACATCTGATTCCAGCACTAGGAAGGTGGAGGCGGGAGGCTCAGGAGTTCCTCTGCTCTATAATGAGTTCCAGGACCGCTTGATACAGCGCATGAAAAACAAAGGAACGAACAAACAAAAGAGACATCCAGATGACTGATGTCATCACTGCACAGGTCGGCTTCCTTCCTGCTGGTTTTTTGCTCCACTCTCAGGTTCCCATGACGGTGAGATGGCAAGAGGCCCCTCCTGTCTCTCATCCCACTGGAAATTCAAGTCTCTTCCCAGAAATCTGACTTGTTTTTGTAGGGTTGTGTGTCTCTGTACCCAATCTTTCTGTCCGTCCAGGGCTGATTCACACACTCCAGTTTGGCTCCTAGGGTGGAGTTCTGCAGTATAGAATCCTAAAATACTGAAGGAATGTGTTTGGGGAGATGATAAAATTTGCTACAAGACACTCAGAGTACACTATTCGCAAAAAGATGAGAGATTGAACAAATTATCAGATGCCCCTACCATGAGCTTCATACAGTTTACCTTGTAGTATGCTCAGTTATAGTTCTCCATGATTCTACCATTAGCTTTTTGAGAGCCAGGGTCACGTTGCCTTCATTTTCTAATCCCCAGGGTCTGCCAAGGTGCTATAGGTACAGTGTCAACATCCAGTCATCTCAGTACAGATCTACTGGATTCAACGATGGATACTGAAAATACATGCATGTACTTGGAGAAGTACCACACACGGATGTTAATATGGATAACTCACATTTAAACATATTTTGAATTAAAGTGTTTATTCAATGTTTCATGGGAAAACAGTCCTTGTATGGCCGAGCTTCAGTTATTTCTCCTGTGATGTTTATCATTTTTTGCATAAGAAGTTCATTCTCATTTTTATTTTTGTTTTGTTTTTTGAGACAGGGTTACTCTGTGTAGCTTTGGAGCCTGTCCTGAAACTCACTCTGTAGACCAGGCTGGCCTCGAACTCACAGAGATCCTCCTGGCTCTGCCTCCTGAGTGCTGGGATTAAAGGCATGCGCCGCCGCCGCCGCCGCCGCCGCCGCCGCCACCACCACCACCCGACTCTCATTCACATGATTTATGAGCTTTGCATCATAGTCCATATCAATTGGTTACCTCCGAAGTCCTCCAGCCCCTAGTACTCACAGTGTGTTCTGTGCACAGCCACATCAACCCAGCCTGGGAGTCAGAAATGCAGAACCTTGGGCCCTCCAGACCTACTCAAATGAGATCTGCAAAATGTTCATGTGATAGATTGATCAACTCATAGATAACCACTTTATCTAGATCAACACCCTTCACTAGAGATTCAAGAGAGACCAAATACGTAGTCTCAGATTTTCTGATCCACTAAAACACAAAAAGAAAAAAAAATCAAATTAATTTCAAGCAATTTATTTTGCACAACCTAATAAATCCAAAATATTCTAACATTTTGAAAACAATTTTAAAACCTATTAAGCAGATCTACCCGTGGTGACTTACTTCAGCCAGGCAGGCTCCTAAAGTTGCCACAGCTTCCCCAAGGGGAAAAAAACACCAAAACACAAGTTTGGGAGGACATTTCAGATTCAAATGACTAATGTTTTGTTGTTGTTTTGGTTTGGTTTTTTTTCCTGTTCGTTTGTTTATTTATTTGTTTGTTTGCTTATTGTATGTGTGTTCCCTTTTGTAGAAGAGCCCCTCCCTCCTCATTCTGACTTTCTGAAAGAATTTTTAAGTCATCAATCTTGTTGACCACACTGATGATAGACACAAAAACAGATTCCAAATGACAACCAAACCATTCCTTTCCAACTTCTGCCAGGAGTATCATATTCAAAGGGTGTCTCCTTCATCCAGGGAGGACCAACCAGAGTCCATCCCCGGTGTGGTCTTTCTGTATCTCGACAAGGACACAGGCTTGAAAGCGTAAGGGCCTGAAGTCCATAGCAGAGTTGCTGAGAAGTCAACCATTGGGTCAACACACAGATGAGAGCCTAGGAAAGAGGTGAGAGTGGGGAACCCTAAATAAAGTATTGGGGTCAACACCTACCCCTATTTTCACATGAAAAATAAGTCAATATAGTAAAGTATGCACAATTGCTTAAGCTACTTTTGGCTCCTTCACAACTCAAGCTTCCTCACACACAAACAGAAAGATGGAAAAAGGATTTCAAATTGAAATTCACTGCCACTTAAGAAGATAGCTTGTTGCTATGGTGAAACAGAGGCTCGGCTTACTAAACAAACATTTAGCCAGGCCCTCTGCGGGTTCCTGAATGGGCTGTATTCTATCATCCCATCTCTGCAAGCAGGAATCATATTTCAAGGGTTTCTTCTCTAGGCCACACAATATCAGAGATCAGGTTTCTAAGGAAATACGACAGAGAAGAAGGAAGTGGGAAGCAGACAGGTCTTCTCTCTAAGTCCAGCTTTCTGGGTCCTGGTTGACTGGGGGGAGTTATAAAATTTCCATCAATTATTCTCAAAAATCAAAGGGGTAAAATGGGAAAAATGACGTTCATTTATTAAATCAATGTCACATGAATGCCACTATATATGTTTTTTAATCTTCATGAAGCATTTCCCTGAACCTTTGCTGGGTTACTATTTTTCTTTCCCTAGAAGGGGTCTCCTACAGATTCAGACGGGTCTTGAATTTGCACATATGGGAGCGTAACCTTACCCTTCTGATCCTCCCGCCTCTGCCCCAAAGAGTTGAAATTACAGGCATTCTCCACTTCACCCAGTTTTCTATGATGCTGGGGACCCAACCGAGGGCTCTGTGCAGGGTGCACAAGCAGTCTACTAACTAAGTGACATCCCCAACTTACCAAGTGGCATCTTGAGATCCCGAAGGTAGTGGGGACTCAAACCTAGACATGCCTCCAGGCCTCTCTGACTCCCTGAAGCAGGGCCCTGTTTTCTGAGTTCTGTGTGTCCGGAGGACAGGTTGGTACTGTCTACCATCCTAGTGCCTCCCTCGCCACCGCAAAGCCCACGTCCTCCAATTCTACAGAGCGGATTCGTGTTTGCTTAAGTCTCAGTGTCAAGTATCATAACAATAAGCAATCGGATTGAGCTAGAATTAAATGAGAATCCAAAAACGGAGAGAAAATGCACTTCCTGTTTTCCCCTTCCCCAAAACTTGACTTGGGGGTGGGGGACAAAAACCAATGAGAAAAGATAAACAGAAGAAAAGCAGAGGAGAGGAAGAAAGAAGAAACTTCTGCCAGGTAAAAAGAACTCAAAACAAGAACCATTCTTCAAAGACTGTGCATCTCAAATCATGACTAAGAGGGCCCAGCAAGATGGCTCAGCACGTAAAGATATGGCTACTCAATGATGCAAACCTGATGATGGGCAAACCAGAACCCACATAACAGAGGAAGGAGAGAATCAAATTATGAATGAGAAAGGGGAAATACATACGGTTTAAATTTGAGGAAAAAAAACTCACTGTGATTAAAATGTTAAATTTAAATAGAAATTAGGAATAAAATATAAGCATCTCATTATTACTGCTTATACAATATCCTACTAGACTTGGGGTTTGAAAAATAGAGCTAACAAAATTGGAAGCTCAGGGAGGTTTGCATTTGACAATGCTTCAGGGCATCATACCCATGTAGACTCAACACTCCACCCAGCACAACCTTGTGGACAAAACTTTCCTGGCCCTTCTCCACCCTTCAAAACTTGCCCATCCTGTATCTTGTGACCTAAAGGCAGATCCTCTGCACTATATAACGTCATCTTCATTCGTTTGTTTTGAGACAAGGTCTTACTACGTGGCTCAGTCAGCCTTCTGACAGCTGTGATTACATGTGTGCACCACCAGACTTGACTCTTAACCTCTTAGTCGTGTAACACCAACATGGAAAAAGTCATTAAACTAGATTGCTGCAATGTCTGTAAAAAGGCATGGCAAAAGAACCGGACCAATCTACCGTATAATGAGGAGAAGCAGGAAAGGCAAAGTGGGACTGTGGAAGGCAGGCAGGTTTTCACCTTTTAACTGTGGTACACCAGGTCATATGAGAAGAAATTGTACACAGGGTGCTCCTAGAAGTAATACTTCTTCTAGAAATAACCCAAAAGGGAGACCCCAACCTTCTAGATTATGCAGAAGATGTGGCAAAGGCTGATATTGGACCAATGAATGTAGATCAACAATATATATACAAGGCAACCCTTTACCAGCAGGAAATGCCTGGGGGGGGGGGTCCTCTCTCAGGCTCCCAACCCAAACATGGTCCAACCGTTTCTTGCAACTGTGGAGGAAATTCCTCTCCAGAACAATTAGATAACCCAGTGTCTCACGTAAAAAATGATACTGCACTGGATGATAGAACAGCTCTGATAGATGGATCAAAAATTCCAAAACACACTATAAAACAAGTATTTTGGCAGACTTCCACAAATGAACAAAGACCAAAGCTTAGGGTATGACTTAATGGCATTGTTCTGGAGTACCTGATAGACACAGGCGCAGATATGACTATAATCACACCAAATCATGGCATCCCAATTGGCCTCTTCAAGAGGTAGATGTCCAATTTCTAGGGATTGGAACCCTATTTCAGGTTAAAACAAAACAAAACAAAACAAAACAAAAACAAAAACCTCAAGATTGGTTGAGTGCATAGGGCCAGAAGGACAGAGAGGAAGGTTGAAGCCATGTGTGGCAAATGTAGTGATTAATCTTTGGGGCTGAGGTCTGTTACAGTGTGGGAGCCCTGCTGGGCGACTGACTCCCACATTTTACCCCAGGGTACTCTTGAGGAGAGAGAAATAAGAGATTTAGATAGAAGGATAGAGGGGAGAGAAACAGATAAAAACACAGGATAGCCTCAGGAGGGCCTGGATCCTAATCCACCATCAATGCTGATGAGAAAAAGACAACAGCTGCAGAAAGACACTGGACAACAGAAAAAACTCCTGAGCTAAACCAATCGGTTTACTTCAAAGATGTGTTGAGCTCGGAATGGAAACTAGGATACGTCCTACATTGGGGAAGAGGTTTTGCTTTTGTTTCTGCAGGAGAAGAAAAGCTATGGATACCAACAAACTTAATAAAAATTCAATTTGAACAGGAGAAACCTCGATGAGGAAAAGTAATAGCTCATCCACCCATGTGGCAACTCTACAAGTTGTAAGGAAAACTCAACAAACAAGGGTCGGGGTAGGGTTCTGTTTTCTGTCTTTACAAGATAATAGAAATACCCATCTTCAAGAACTCATAAGGCCTTGGATACCCAGATGTCTACAGCAGAAAGGAAGAACCTATTGGTACCAATATACACAGGGTAATATTTCACTGCCTAACATCTGTCTGTATCTCTTTAACTCTAGAAAAGTTATGGTCCCGATCCAATTATAAATCAAGCTGGCTTTGGAGTTGGAATATGGCTCTCTCCTTCTCTAAACCCAAGCATGTTGCTAAAAAAAAATTAAGAGATTCTGTCTCATATCAGAAGAGCTGCCTGGTGTGGGACAGAAGAAAATCAACAATCAGGGCCATTTGTTATTTTGATTTAAGATCTTGTGGTTGTGGTTAGCTGGAGCTGAAGAATCAGCTGTGATTAACAAAATAACAGAATTCTGAAATGAAACCTTTATGTTAAGGGGACAATTGATGCTGGTCAGCTGGAGCTAAGAAATTAATTACCAATGGTTAAGAAGAAACCAGCATTACTGAAGTGAAATCTTCTGCTCAGTGTTTCCTGAGAGCAAAGAGAAGCTGTGTTCCAGAGATGGCCAAGGTTGTTCCTCGTGCTGGCAGCTAGACTTGGTGGTACTGGTTTTGAAAGCATGAAGGGGTCATGGAGAGCAGCTGAGGCTTGGCACTGCCAGAGGTCAGGAGAGGCCATTGGTGAAGGTACAGCCTCAGTGGCAGCTAAAGGCCCAGAGCTGTAGGGGCCATGCAAAGAAGTTGAGATTTGGTAAAATGCGGGGAGCCTATGAGAGCCTATTGGTGAAAGTACAGCCCAATTGCAGCAGAAGACCCCAAAGTTTTGGAGATGCCAGTGCCATGGGCAGACCAAGAACAGCAGCAGTGGTGGAGTGGAGCCAATCGGAGCTTAGGAGACAAACTGTGTGTACTGCAGAGGGCAGAGCTGGAGAAGTGACTCGAGTCATTTGTAGGAATCTAGAAGCCCGTGAGTGGATCCCAGATATGGGACGACTGGAATTTTCTTCTGCTTTGCATTGATTGTGACTGTGCCCTGATTCTTCCCTCTTGAAATAAGAACGTATTTTACTGGAGCCCACAGTTGAGTGACTTGAATTTTAAAAGACTTTGGAGTTTTAAAGAGATTGACTATTTTAAAAGAACTGAAATTGTAATGTGTTTGAATTTGTAAAGACTGTGGGACGTTTACAGTTACTTAAGATCATGGAGGTGAGTAAGAAAGAAAGGGCTGTGGCTTAAGAGTGATGTGTTTGTGTGTCATGTTGACAGGAGGTCAGTTGTACTGGGTGATTTTGAGTGTCAACTTGACACAAACTATAACAGAGTCATCAGAGGAAGGAGCCTCAGCTGAGAAAATGCCTCCTTGAGATCCAGCTGTAAGGCGTTTTCTTATTTAGTGACTTGATCAATGCGGGAGGGCCCAGCCCATGATGGGTGTTTCTATCCCTGGGCAGCTGGTCCTAGATTCTATAAGAAGGTGGGTTGAGCACATCATGGGAAGCAAGCCAGTAAGCTGCTCCCCTCCATAGCCTCTGCATCAGCTTCTGCCTCCAAGATCCTGCCCTGTTTGAGTTCTGTCCTGACATGCTGAAGTGTAAGCCAAATAAACCCTTCCCTTCCCAACTTCCTTTTTGGTCATGGTGTTTCATCGAAGCAATAGAAACCCTAACTAAGACAGAGGGGTCTCCTGTAGCTCAGACTAGCCTTGAATTTGATATGTAATCAAGGATAACCTTGAACTCATGAACATCCTATCCATACTTCCTAAGCAACAGGATTATGGGTATAAACCACCATGCCCAAATCCTTCTGTATCTCAGACATATGTTTGATACAATTCCCTTTTGTTCTAGTTAGCTTTCTGTCACTGTGATAAACACTGTGATTTAAAGCATCTGAGGGCGGGGGAAGGGAGTTTGCTTTATTTGGCATGCTGATCAGCCCTGATCACAGATTAGCACTGTGAAGTCAGGCCAAGGACTCAAGTAGGACCCTAGAGTCAGGAAGTAAAGCAGAGAGGCTGTGGAGGAATACTCCTTACCGACTGGCTCCCCGTGTCTTGCTCAGATTGCTTATACAAACCAATATCATCCACCCAGAGGGGGCACCATCCACAGTGGGCTGGGCCCTCCTACATCAATCATTAATCAAGAAAATGCCCCCACAGAACTGCCTACCGGCCCACCTGATGGCAGCATTTCCTCAACTGCGATTCCCTCTTTCCAGAGGACTCTAGCTTGTGTCGAGCTGACCACAAACAAACCAGCACACCTTTGTAATATTTAACCTAGAAAGGGTACTTACTGTACAAGAAGATTAGTATGAGAAGATGTAGAGTTTAGCATAGGCTGAGAAAAGAAGGCTATGAAGGAGAAGAGTGGGGATCAGATCTGAGTGCTGAGGGTGTACTTCCAAGAGATGATATTTGAGCCAAGTCCCTAAGGGCATGCGTAAGGGCCAAGGCGCATGTCTGAAATGTCAAGTCAATCAATGTAACTATTTCTTAGGTGATGGAGGAAAATGGCCTAAGAACATGTGGGAAAGAACATGAATGGACTTGCGAGCCAGTCTGACTGGAATGCTTGAACTGTAGCTTGTGAGCAAGCATTAGCCACGAAATGCTCTTAAGTAGGAGACAAACAGAAAAACACAGCCAGGTGTGGTTTTTGTCAGTTTGTTGAAGCACAATCGCACTCAGAGAGTAGCTTGCAGTCGACTTGACTTGGAAACAAGCAGTCTGCACAGGTTCTGGAAGGAGGAATCAGGCGTTGCACACTGAAAGTGGGAGAGAGAAACTGAATGAGCAGTAGAGAGGATGTGAGGTTGGCAGGGCTAGAAAAGGAAGGGAAAAGGATGCAAAGGGAAGAGAAGCAGGGAGGGTAGAGATGGTTACCAGGTTACTGGTTTGAGTGACTGGCTGGCCGGTTGTTGTTGTCATTCAAATGGAAGCCCACGTGTGTGAAAAAGATGCTGAACACAGTTGGGGACCTCCATCTGGAGATCCGTAATGGACAGCATGGTCAGAGTTCAGGGCTAGAACCACAGCTGACATCAGGCAACAGGGTAGCTGCTGGATTAGGCACCAGGCATTAGCATCAGTACTGTGCTTTTCTGCACTGGGTGGGAAATACATAGAACAGTAGTTCTCAATCTATGGGTCTCGACCCCTTTAGGGGGTCGAAAATCGGATATCCTGCATAGCAGATATTTACATTACAATTCATAACAGTAGCAAAATTGCAGTTATAAAGTAGAAATGAAAATAGTTTTGTCGTTGGGAACACGAGGGTCGCAGCACGAGGAAGGTTGAGAACCACTGGTATGGAACACGAAAATGTGGATCAGCAACATCTGAGTCCAGTGGATTAAGAGTGAAAAAGAACACAAAACCAAGCACAGAAGCTCACACTGTCCACCTCAGCATTCTGGAAGTTCAGGCAGAAGGACTATCTGTAGTTCAAGGCCAGCCTGGTCTACATAGCAAAACCCTGTGTCAAAACAACAAATGAAAGGAAGGAACGGGAGGGAGGGAGGGAGAGAGAAGAAGGGAAGGAAGAGAGGGAAATGTCTTAGTTAAGGTTTCTATTGTGATGAAACACCATGACCAAAAGCAAGTTGGGGAGGAAAGGGTTTATTTGGCTTACATGTCCATATCACTGCTTATCATCAAAGGAAGTCAGGACAGGTACTCAAGGCAGGAACCTGGAGGCAGGAGCTGATGCAGAGGCCGTGGACCAGTTGTTCCCCATGGCTTTTTCAGTCTGCTTTCCTATAGAACCCATGACCATCATCCCCGGGGTGGCTCCCTGCACAATGCGCTGAGTCCCCCATTAATAACTAATAAAATGCCCTATAGCTTGATGATATGGGGGCATTTTTCTCAGTTGAGGTCTCCTCCTTTCAGATGGCTCTAGATTGTGTCAAAAACCAGGCAACACAGGGCCAGACCTACAAGCATGCAGTGGAAATTCCATCTTACCAGGAAGCTAAGAATGTCTTCTTGCTGGGGGTAGTGGTACACGCCTTTAATCCCAGCACTTGGGAGGCAGAGGTAGGTGGATCTCTGTGAGTTCAAGGCCAGCCTGGTCTACAGAGTGAGTTCTAGGACAGCCAGAGCTGTTATACAGAGAAACCCTGTCTTGAAAAACCAATAAATAAATGAATGAATAAATAAATAAATAAATAAATAAATAAAAGAATTTTTTCTTTTGAAGCATGGTCTGATTCTTCTCTCTGCTCTGGCTCCAATAGAATAGCCAGCTGTGGTTCACTGATGTAATGTACTTTTCTCTGTTCCCCGATGCATTGTTACCAAGGGCTTTGGGCTCGTTTCTGCGTATTTGGCTCTCTTCCAGATATTGGATGTCATTGTATACACATTCTAATCATTGGCCACAAGAATCTGTTCTTCATAAATATTCAGATGGACTTCCTGGAAAACTCAATTTCCTTTTTGTTGTTGTTGTTTAAACAAAGCAAAACAACAACAACAACAACAACAAAAAGGTTTCTCTATATAACCCTGGCCAGCTTGGAAGTTACTATGTAGACCAGACAAACTTAGAGCAGTCCCCCTGCTTCTGCCTCCTGAACACAAAGATGACAGGTGCACACTACAACACCCAGTCTGTGCTGTAATGGGGATGGCGCTCAAGGCTTCATAAATGCTAGGCAAGTACTCTACCATCCCAGCTCCAAAACTGGTCTTTTAAAAGTAGATATTTGATTGTCTTTAACGACATGGAATATTGTGCAACTTTGCTACTATTTTCAAAACATGTTTGAGGCTGCGGAGATGGCTCAGGGGGTAAAAGTATTCACCATGCAAACCTGATGACCTGAGTTTGAATCCCCCAGCCATACAAACGTCTGTACTTTTTGAACTCTTAAAATATATTTTATTCGTGTCATTTTTAATCATGTATGTAGGTCTGTAGGTACATGCACATAAGTGTAAGTGCCCATGGAGTTCAGAGACATTGGATCCCTTGAAGTTGGAGTTACAGAAAGTTGTTAGCCACCCCACACCTACCATAGGTGCCAGGAACTGAACTCAAGTTCCCTGCAAGAGCAGTAAGCTCTCAGAACCACGGAGCCATCTCACAAGTTGCAAACATCTGTCCTGTTTTATTTTTATGTTTTCATTTGCTTATTTATCCTGAGGGTAGGGGAGGTGAGTAACATAACATGCGTGTAGAAGTCAAAGGACCAATTGCAGAGTCAGTTCTCTCCTCTCACGATGTTGGTTCTGGGCGTCAAACCT
Source organism: Peromyscus aztecus (assembly GCA_902168405.1). Classification (NCBI taxonomy): domain Eukaryota; kingdom Metazoa; phylum Chordata; class Mammalia; order Rodentia; family Cricetidae; genus Peromyscus; species Peromyscus aztecus. The sequence goes on along the minus strand of CABHPQ010169106.1, from coordinate 29,907 downwards.
GGGTCCTCTGCAAGAGCAACAAGGGCTCTTAAGAGCTGAGCCATCTCTCCAGCTCTGCTGAATAGTTTTATGCCAACTTTACACAAGCTACAGCCACCTGAGAGGAGGGAGTCTCAATTGAGAAAATGCCTCCATAGCTTGGTCTGCAGGCAAACCTGTGGGGCATTTTCTTAATTAGTGATTGATGGGGGTGTGTGTGGAGTGGGCAGCCCATTGTGCGTGGGGCCACCCCTGGGATAGTGGTCCTGAGTTCTATAAGAAAGCAGGCTAAACAAACGGGGGGGGGGGGGGGGGGGGGGGAGCAAGCCAGTAAGCAGCACCCCTCCATGGTCTCTGCATCGGCTTCTGCCTCCAGGTTTCTGCCTGCCTTGAGTTCCTACCCTGACTTCCTTCAATGATGGACTATAATCTGGAAGTAAAAGCAAAATAAACTCTATCCTCTCCGGCTTGCTTCTGGTTGATGGTGTTTGGTTGCAGCCATGATAATCCCGACTAGGACACCAGTCCTGGATACTAATGTATCAATGAAGTCAGTCAAGTCACTCTTACACCTGCTTTATGTCACTTGGCATGGCACCTGGGTGGAACCTGCATCAGAACCTCCTCCCTTTCTACGGCCACATGTGACGCCGTGGGCAGCTACTTCTCCTTTCTTGGCCCTGTCACCTGCTGATGGCCACCTGCGTCGTCACCTCTGCCTTTACCGACTGTGAGTGAAGCTGCCATAAGTTCTGACCTGCAGCAGCCTCTGCTTTAGGCCTTGTTTCAGTTCTCCCAGGAGCGTACCCAGGAGTTCCCAGGTCATACCGCAATTCTTTACTTAAGTCTTCTGAGGAATCACTCAACTGTGTTCCTCGGCACTGTACGGCTTAAATGTTCACCGGCAAACTCAAGGCTTTGACTTTCTCCACATTCCACGTGTCTTTTTTCCCCCAATGTTTTAATTTAATCCGTCCTAGGGGAGAAGTAATATCTCATTGTGACTTAAGTGGCTTTCGATTTCTCCATCTATCCAAGAGGAATGGATTACTCCAATCATCTAAAGCCCACCTTGTAGTGGGTAGCTAGCTGTTCCAGCTTTGACCTGGAAGTACTAACCTCAGTGAGGCTTCTAGTAACTGTCACGCCTACCTATGACCTGCCCCTGAGGCGGGGCCCGAGATGGGAGACCTTAAGACCCGAGATCCAGATGTGCTAGCTGTCTTCCCTCCTAGTGATCCTGGATGCTGGATGGTAGACCGAGCAGAGTTCCACAGAGAACACCGCTGGACTCCGCTTCACCTCTCCTGAATCCTGTAACCTATCCCTTTGCTTGTTGTAAGTTACCCCAAAATAAACCTCCCTTTTAACCACATGGAGTTGCCTTCATAAATCCCCCATTACCACCTATACTTAATTTTGTAATGCTTGGGTGTTATTTGAAAGTTTCTGTGCCATATAAACCAAGGATGATTAAATGGCCTAAAATATCCACTTAAAACAATAATATCCAGGTGCTGGAGAGATGGCTCAGCAGTTAAGAGCACTTGCTGCTTTGGCAAAGGACCTAGGTTCAGTTCCCAGAACCCACAGTGGCTCAAAACCATCCACCATCCGTAAGTCCAGATCTGGGCATCTGACATCCTCTGTGGGTACCAACCATGCATATAGTGCCAATACATATATGCAGGCTAACACTCATATACATAAAATGACGATAGAGAAATCTCCTAATAATAATAGTAATATCTTACTCAAAAGAGGCTGGTACCCCACTGGATGACTCCGTAAACCTGACCCATACGGCTACTTATGGTTAACATCCTCAGAAGGCTTGTGCACAATGGCTTGTCTTAACAAACAAGCTGGGTACTTTCTCCACGGTTAGATTTCTGGCTTCTGACTTCCTCGATACATAAGATAATTAGTAGCTTTGTTTCAGGAGATGGAACTGCCTTTGCCACTGAGAGCTGAGCAGAAGTGACAGTAACATTAATAATTGGTACTGATGACTTGCTGCACAGTGAGTGTCTGCTGGAGTGTGGCCAAGCTGCCTCCGGTGATACTCTTGAATTGAAAAGTAGCTGGAAAGGAAGGATTTTATTGGGTCCTTTCACATTCAAAAGGCCTCTTTGGTAGCTACTGCTAAGCTTCTTATTTTACACAAGAGAAAACAGACTGGAGAAATGAAGTCAGTTGCCCAAAGATGGCTCCGCAGTCATGTCCATTCCACATTCCAGCTGCCTTCACAGCTGTACGAGGCTTGCCTGACAAGGGCTTTTGGAGCAGTGATCTTCACTTCCGGGGGCTGCCTTAGCAGAGCACTGCCAGGCAGGTGACTTGAACAACAGGAAGATACAAGTTCAAAATAAAGGCGACAACGCGCACGCGCGCGCGCACACACACACACACACACACACACACACACACACACACACAAATAAAATAAGAAAAAAACCTATCTTACTTAAAGATTAAGTATGTGCCTTAGTGGTAGAGTTCTTGCCTAGCATACATAAGGCTCTGGGTTCAATTCTGAGAAACACACACAGACACACACAAGTACACACATGTATACACACATCACATATGCCTTGTTAAAGACATGGAAAGAGGCTGGTGATTTAGCTCAGTTGGTTAGAGGGCTAACCTGGCATGCATAAAGCCCTGGGTTTGAACCTCAGCACTGTATAAAACCAAGAGTGGTGATCTTACACACCTGTAATCCCACCATTTAGGAGGTGGAGGCAGGAGGGTCAGAAGTTCAAAGTCATCTGCAGCTGCCTAGGGTGCTCAAGGCCAACCTGGGTTACATGTGACCCTATATATATTTTTAAAATCCTTTTAAAAGACCCATGTCCAAATAAAGATGCATTCTGTAATAAAGGTAGCTACTACTACAGTATATTTTTCCTGTCCTTTTCTGGGGAGGGGACTGGGGGACAGAACACAACTCAGCCTGTAATAGTGACTTAAAATTGTGTTGTTCCTCCGCACAGACTGGCCATGCGTCAATACAAACAGTCTGAAGGACCTTAGAACACACTGAGTTCAGGAAAAGTAATACCTAAGTTTCTAACCAGAAGCTTGTCCAGTATGCCCTCAGCTACTTAACAACCTTGTCACACATGAGGACATCTGTCATTCCAATCTTCTGGTTCTTAAGAAGTCTTGAGACCTTTCACGGACAGTGCCTCTGGGCCCCCTTGACTTTTAGAATTGGTTCAGAAGGAAAATCCTCTTTATTTTCAGTTTGCTTCGAGGTTTATTTTTGAAGTAGTTTCCATTTCTTATAAATTTACTAAGTTTAGTGTATCTAGAAAAGAATGCCTTAGGTTTCCCAAGTGTACTTGGGAGCACAAAAAAAAAAGTATCAATGTTTTTTGTTTGTCTGTGGCAGGGCCTTACTATTTTTCTCAGGATGACCTAAAACTCACAATCCTCCTGCCTCAGATTCCTGGGTTTTACCCCATCAAGCCTCACTCTATTCTCCCAAGACAAAAATTTGTAAAAAGAGAAATATTTTTTAAAAACTGAAGGAAAAAATAAAACATTGTAAAAAAAAATAGGACCATCTTATAGCATGATTTTTATGCTTTCCAATTTGTTTGGCTTTTGAAGGATGCTGCTAGGTATTTGGTTTTTATCTCAAAGCTCTGTTTACTTAGGATGAAGGTGTGAGAGGATGAATGGTAGGAGACAAAGCAAGAGAAGAGAAGATGGGTGGATGACACCCTTCTCAGATTCCCTGCCTCTCCTCAGACTGAAGAGTGTATCTCCTCAGCTGCGGGAATGACTCGGCCAGTGGCTCTCAGCTGTTCATCCTCTGTGGTCCTTTACAGGAATGTCTGAGCTGACTTGAGTCCCCAGGCCCAAGGCCACTATGTCTTAGAGCAGTCTACAAGGGAGTCAACAAGGCTGAGCTTTCGGCCCTGTCATAGAACGACTGTGAAGAACCCTGCCAGCTCTGGGCAGGGTGTGGAACAAGTTCTTCCTGCAGCTGACTGTGTCTGTTCCCGCCCTCTGGCCAGACTTGCCCTGTTCTCTCACCCCCACCCAGCATTACTGAAGAATGAACTCCGAGTAGACTTGCAGAGGACCCAACCTGTGGCAGGACTCCAAACAAGGACATGAAAAGAGAAAGGGGCAGCCATGAGAAGAAAATGGGTCCATTGCAAGAGGATGGGAAACCACTGGATGGGACATGGTTTCCAAGGCTGTTATTTCTGCCAGCATCCAAGGAGCCTGATCCTCCACAAACCCACAAACCCAAACAAAAAAATCAAAGGAAAGAGGTGAACTAGGGGAAAACTCAAGGTCAGGATTGTTTAAGAAAAAGCTTGCTCTCTAGAATGTGGACAGGTAGTTGTAACTATAAAGAAATACCTTCTAATGACTTGAAGCTGGGCTGAGCCAATGGGGGACATTGGGGCTCTGTTGTTGTTATGGTTGTTTGCTGGCTTGCTTTGTTTATAGTCCACATTGCTTATGTAGCCAAGGACTGGCCTTGAACTCCTGGTCTTCTTAAACCTCACCTCCCAAGGGGGCCACCATGTCCCACTCAGTAACAGAGAGACCTAAATCTACACTTGTTTTAGGTCAAGAGCTTGGCATTTTCTCATACTGTTCTAGGAGATTGTTTTTGCACTTGGACCCGTTGACTGACTGTGATGAGGGCACATTTAGAATAAATCTGTAGCATACAGCCCAAGACTGGGAGAAAAGGTCAGAATCAAGGAACATATTTTTGATAGAAAGCTAGTCTTAATTTTTATCCTTAGCTGATTATCAGAACTCACACTCTCTCTCCCTCCCTCATTTCCCCCCCACTGTGTGTGTGTGTGTGTGTGCTGAAATTGGGAAGAGTCTATTCCTCCTCCTGGGTGTATTATGTCCTAATTGTCATTGGTTTGGTTTGGATATCCCCTAAAAAGAGGTAGGATTTGAGTGTAGGTAGTTTAATTGGGAGGTGATATTGTTGAATGACTTAAAGTTAGGGTAAGCCAAGCTGGGTGGCAGCAGTAAAATAAAATTTAATCCCACCACTAGGGAGGCAGAGGCAGGCATATCTCTGAGTTCAAGGCCAACCTGGTCTACACAGAGAGTTTCAGGATAGCCAGAGCTACACAGAGAAACCCTGTCTCGAAAAACCATAGATAGATAGATAGATAGATAGACAGATAGGAAGGAAGGAAGGAAGGAAGGAAGGAAGGAAGGAAGGAAGGAAGG